>JAWDEX010178165.1:0-14589 GCA_035221805.1 Trichilia hirta | reverse complement strand
ACTAACCTAGCTAATATTCGTTTCTTAACTTATTCGATTTTGTATATTAGAAAGAAAAAAATTTCTTATTCTAATCATCATAATTTTAGTCATAATGCTACATCAACTTTTGGTTGTTATAGAATCGCTATACAAAACGCGACATAATAAGTTTTTTTAAAAGTACTTATGAATATAAAATTATAAATTAAATTTTTTATGGTATAAAATATTATAGTCATTTAATTGTTTAAATAAAATATTTAAATTATTTTTATTTAATTTTTAATAGTAAAAAAAATAACTCTTTTTTATTTTAAATTATAAAATAAAAGTAAATTTATAAATTTTTAGAAAAATAAAATAAAAATATTTAATTTAATTTTTAAAATTTAATTTATAAATTATTTTAGTATAAAGTATTATAAAACAAAAAAAATTAATTTATAATTCTATATTTATAGTTAATCAACTTTTTTGAAAGTACTTATGAATATAAAATTTTAAAATAATTTTTTTTGTAGTTTAAAATATTTTAGTCATTTAATAATTTAAATAAAATATTTAAATTATTTTTATTTTTTTAAAATTAAAATAAAAGAAAATTTTTGTAAATTTTTATTATAAAATAAAAATAAATTCATAATTTTTTATAAAAATAAAATAAAAATGTTTAAATTTAATTTTTAAAAATTAATTTATAAGTTAATATAAATAAAAATTAATTTATAATTCTATATTTATATTTAATAAATTTTTTCTAAAGTACTTATGAACATAAAATTATAAATTAAACTTTGTTATAGTTTACAATATTAGAGTCATTTAATAATTTAAATAAAATATTTAAATTATTTTTATTTATTTTTGAAAATAAAATTAAAATAAAAATTCTTATAAATTTAAATTCTAAAATAAAAATAAATTCACAAATTTTATGAATATAAATAAAATATTTTAAATTTAATTTTAAAAATAAATTTATACATTTTTTAATATAAAATATTATAAATTAAATTTAAAATATTTTTTAAAAAATTAATTTTTTTAATTTAGGCATTTAAGGGTTATAAGATAAAAATTAAAAATTTGTATAATAAAAATTAAGAATTTATATGATAAAAGTATATATTTTTATATTTGTGAAGGGGTATTTTCCATTTTCTTAAACTACAAAAAGAATATTTATCACTTATGTTCTAACAAAAGTGTAAGTAATATTTTAAAAGATTATATTATACTTTTTAAAGATCATAAAAAAAAATTCTAATAAATAATTTCTATACGCTAATAGAGAGATAAATATGTCTATTATTTATAAAAGGAGAGTAAGCCACGTATAAAAATTGGAATGCCTCAACAATAATCACTCCTTGGCTGCCATTTATGAGTTAAATAATAAAATTTTACGACTTTTATTATAATTTAAGGTATGAGTTGGATTAGGATGATATATTTTTTAGATTATAAATTTTTTGGAATGAAATGAAGATACCTTAAATATAAATAAAAAAAATTATATTTTACATTTTTGTTCGCAATAAACTTATATTTTTTATTGGATTTATAATTATATCCTCTTCTAATATTATTTTTTGTAATATTTTTAAAAAAATAATGACGTGTAAATTCAATATTAATAATTATGTGTACGAACTATTCTATATTTTTTAAGTGACAAAATATATATATATATATCTATATTACTTTTATCTAAGCCTTCTTAAGCAAGTAGATTGCACTGCTTCCGCTTGTTTCTTTTTGTTAGAAAGACCTTCTCGCACAAGTTGAAGTTTACAAAACCCTATTTTTAATTTCCCGCAAAAGTAAAACCCCACCCCTCTCTGTTGGTCTCACAGTCTTCTCACCTGGGTCGTCGTTCCCCTGCAATTGCGAATATTTCACTTCCATAACTCATCAACCCATGAACCAAATATGTCATCTCCAAAACACATACGAAACCAATTCCAAATGCAAAATTTTTTCACTACTTATCCTACATCAGACAACGGAAACAACTTCTTCCCATCATCGATTCCTCATGACCAACATTCAAACGTGACAACAAATCGATTAATCCATTATCCTTCTCACAATCTACAACAAAACGCAGGAACAAAAATTCTCGCTCTTCTGAACAAAAACAGTAACAATAACATCAACCATGTTGGGTCAGGTTCTTCTTCTACGGTGGACAAAGGGAAGCGGGTTTGGGGGGATTACATGACTTATGACGTAGATGTGATGGAAAAAGAGAGTGAAACGCAGCAGCTGGAGGCAACTCCCATTACAAAATATGGGTCGGATCCTGGACTGGTTATCGGCAGACAGATTGCGGTTAATAACCATTATGTATGTTATGGACTTAAAGGAGGAAACGTCAGGGTTTTAAATCTCAATACAGCTTCGCGCTCTTTGCTGCAGGGACACAGTAAGGTATTTTGTAATTTCGAACGTAAATTTCTTTGATAAGTCGTTCCAAATTCGTCAGAATGTGAATTGCACTGGTTTCGAAGTTCACGAAAAATGCCAAATTAGTTGAAGCGAAATTCATAAAATAATCCATCTTGAAATTCTGGAATGTAGTAAAATATCTTCTTAAGTTCGGCAGAAGAGGGATTTGTGAGTGATCGTTGACTAATAAATAAACCAAGTCTGGGCTGTCTGCATTGAGCTAAACTCTAGTTTGTATTACCCAGGTGTGATCATGGATGATATAAGGATGATATACTTAAGTACACGGATTGGCTTGTATTTTAGTTAACCCTCATGAAATCTAATTTCTCAAATTTTGCTAGGCAACATCATCAATGAATAAATGAAGCAGTCATGTTTTTAGTTAGACTTGTTGAAATTTATCATCTTTTCAAATGCCTTGAATTTTGCTGTTAGTATGAAAAATGTATATATATATGATATGTTCTTTGACTCAGAGAGTGACAGACATGGCTTTCTATGCGGATGATGTGCACCTTTTGGCTAGTGTGAGTGTGGAGGGTCAAGTTTATGCATGGAAGATATATGAAGGTGAAGATGATCTAGATAAGCCACAAATAACAGGAACTGTTGTAATTGCTATTCAGTTTTTGGGTGGAGAAGCAGAGGACGATTATGTGCATCCACGTGTTTGTTGGCATTGTAACAACAGAGTAATTGAATACTTTTTCATTTGTTTTTCATGGGAGGGTTAATTTTTAAGTGTTTTACCTTCTTCCTTATGTGGTTTGATTTTACAGGATGTTTTGGTGGTTGGAATTGGAAAATCTGTTTTAAGAATTAATGCCAGGAAAGTCAACAAGGGCGAAAGTATTTCAGTTGAGGCACCTCTTAAATGTACAGTTGATAGGCTGATTCATGGGGTTCAGTTAGTTGGCAGACATGATGGAGAAGTCACTGATTTGTCCATATGTCAATGGACGACTTCCCGTTTGGTTTCTGCTTCTACTGATGGCACGGTTTGTGTTTCTAGGAGTTATTTTGGTGCTTCATGTTTCAATGAAAGATTAGTAAATTAATTTTTTTTTTTTTAATCTATTTTTGTCTCTGGTTGCTGAAATTTTATATGTGGAAAAAAGTTAAATATAGCTTTGAAATGACTAACTTCATGATTATTTTTCCATAAAATATATTAAAAGAAAAAGTGATTTAGTTGAAGTTCATGCTGGAGTTGGGTGAGGGAAGCTAATAGACTGTGACAATGGTTCCAGCTAGATTGTATGCAATGAATGGTTGTAGGTATATCAACTGTTTTATGGTTTGCCATTTTCTCTCTCTTTCTTCACCTTTGAAATTTGGGTTGAGTGTATAGCACAGTAAATTGCTTCTTTCAATAAGAACTTTTCCCCTAATTTAACACTTGATACTTTTATCCTAGTTTGTGGATTCATCTGCCTTATGATTGATAATTATTTATGAATGTTTTGAATATATCCATGCAAATTTCTGGTTATGCAACAGATAAGAATTTGGGAAGATGGCAAGGCAGCACCACTTATTGTATTGAAACCACATAGTGGCCAACCTGTGAGTTCGGCTCAGTTCTTGACTGCCCCCCACCAGGCAGGTCACATCATTGTTGTTACAGCGGTACGTGCTAACATAGTTCCTTATCCTACCAGAATTCTAAGCAACTTGCACTTAGGTGCTCTGGCAGAGTTACTTAGATTTTTAAGCATGTTTTTATTGGTTTGGATGATTTCATTTAGGCATGTGCATTATAATGACTGCTTGTTTATTATAGTTGTCTGTAATTGAACAGTTACTCACTATTAGAAGAAGTAATCTCTTTCCAGGGACATTTAAACCGAGAGGTGAAGATTTGGGCTGCAGAGAGCGAAGAAGGATGGTTGCTTCCTAATCATGCTGAATCATGGAAGTGTACTCAGACTTTGGACTTGAGGAGTTCAGCTGAGCCTGGTGTTGAGGAGGCATTCTTTAATCAAGTTGCAGTCTTGTCTCAAGCTGGCCTTCTCTTAATCGCAAATGCTAAGAGGAAAGCAATATATACTGTACACATAGACTATGGTGTTAATACCAAAGCAAGCCGCATTGATTATTTGGCAGCATTTACGGTGAACATGCCTATTTTAAGTTTAACTGGGATGCTTGCTTCTGGTGAACGTACGGTTAAGCTTTATTGTGTCCAGACAATGGCTATTCAACAGTATGCCTTGGACTTGTTCCAATGCATGCCACCTCCGACAGAGAGTGGGGGGTGGGAAAGTTCAGATTCTGGGGTTTCACATGGCACAGCCAATGTTGAAAGGTTTGCTGCTTTGGACACTAATGGAAATAGACTTAGCAGGTTTCTATTTCCCAATTTGGCTATCAAACCAAGTTGCTCTGCGACTGCTACTGCTGTAAGGTATCCTCTAAGGTCTTCTTCTCTGGAGGCTGCTACTTTGCAAGAAAATATAACATCTAACATGGTATCTAAACCTCACTCTATGGAACGAACAACTACAGATACCAATCTTGTTTATGTTGCATCACCTCCTCTTCCCTTGAGTCCAAGGTTGTCTCGGAAACTTTCTGGTTTTGGAAATCTAAGTATTAGTTCTGATGTGGGCTCTTTGCTCTGTGAATATGGTGGAAAACAGCCAATTGTTGACTATTCAGTTGACAGGCAAATGGACAGCACTCGTGTAAATATATCTAACACTCCTTCCATGCATAATGATGCAAAGAATGATGACAAGGAAATTGCGGCTAATGATACATCTAGGGTGCTTAATCCATCTATGATGTTCAAACATCCAACTCATTTGATAACTCCTTCAGAGATCTTAATGTCTGCTTCATCTTCCGAAACTACAAGTATTATTGAGGGCAAGAATGAGGACGTCGTGAATATTCAAGAGGTCATTGCCAGTAGTGATGTTGGCAATACTGAGGTGGAGGTTAAAGTAGTGGGTGAAACAAGACCTACTTACAACGATGAATTTGGCTCGAGGAGAGAATCTGAAAACCCAGTTTCAGAAAAGAGGGAAAAGTACGCTTGCTCCCAGACATTAGATCCTTGGATTGCGGTGGACAGAGAGCATTCTGGAATATTGGCAAAAAATTATTTTGTAGAGGGAGCTCAGGAAGTTGATGGTGCTGGCACAACAGAAACACTTGTCCTGCCTCCTCAAAACAATGAGTTGGAAGTCCAGGACTCTACAAGAGATGTGGATGGAAAGTTTTTGGAGTTGGCTATGACTACAACATTTCCTCAAACAGGAGCACCAAGGGGAAAGGGTAGAAAGCAAGAGAAAAATTACAAAGCGTCAGTTCAATCTTCTCCATCTTTTGTTTTGAATTTAGCTGATTCATCGAATGAACACGGTGTTAGTTCAAATCTGCCCTCTGCACAAGCTACGTTTTCTCACATTATTGCTATGCAGCATATGCTTAACCAGGTGATTGCTTGGAGCCAAGACATATTAGCATATCTTTTATTGCATGCCAATTTGTGCAGTTTCTATGCTTAAAAGTAGTTTCATATGCTCAAGAGAGTGGTATCGGAGAGTGATTAACATCATTGTATAGTAAGGACATCATTTGATCGTTTCCCGGTACTCCATAATTGGTTCACTTTTAAGTATAATATTTGGGTGTCGTGAGAAGTAATACCATAACCTTTCTATAAATTTGTTTTGTTTGGTTAATGACACAATTCTGCTGATGACTTCAATGTTTTCCCTTCTGCTAAAATTTTGAATTAGCACCCATATGGCTATTACAAAGCTTTGGTTTTATGTGAAATTGCTACGGCATTTATTTTAGAGTAATGCAGCTGTTGTCGGACTGTTAGTGGTGACTCTTGGAAACACTTTTCTGTTTGGTTGCTAGTGTATTACAAATATTCAGTCTGTGTGTAAGCAAAAGTAGGTTTAATGTTTTGCATCTTGTATGCTCAGCTATCATAAATAATATTATAGACACATGCATCCTTTTCCAGCCGACTTATTCACTTTTGACTTTGCTTTTTGTGCAGATAATGACCATGCAGAAGGATTTACAAAAGCAGATGTCAAACTTAGTTACGCTCCCTGTTACCAAAGAAGGCAGAAGGCTGGAGGCAGCTCTGGGGAGAAGCATTGAGAAAGCTGTCAAAGGCAGTACTGATGCCTTGTGGGTTCGTTTTCATGAGGAGAATGCAAAAAATGAGAAATTATTACGAGATCGCATACAGCATATAACAAATTTGATCACAAATTTAATCAACAAGGACATGATTGCCTTATTTGAGAAAGTTGTAAAGAAGGAGTTGGCTGCTGTTGGAACAGCCATTGCTCGCACAACCATGCCAAGTATTGAGAAAACGATAACTTCAGCTATTGCAGAGTCCTTCCAGGTTAGAATTATGAAGCTCTGGCTCTTTGGGGGACGAAATTGTCATTTCAGGACTAATTTATACTTTGTGCTGCAGAGAGGAGTCAGTGACAAGGCAGTGAATCAGCTGGAGAGATCAGTTAATTCAAGACTTGAAGCTACTGTTGGTAGGCAAATACAAGCACAGTTTCAAACTTCTGGCAAGCAAACTCTCCAGGTTTTTACTAATTCAGCTGGCTTAGTAAAGCAAATTTATTTGCGTGTGGACCAAAGTTAAATTAGTTATTATTGAGTGTTTGATATATTACATGGGTCCAGAGAATTTCTGATATTATCTGCGTTCTCATGCAGGATGCTTTGAGGTCTAGTGTGGAAGCGTCAGTGATCCCTGCCTTTGAGAAATCATGCAAAACTATGTTTGAGCAAGTTGATGCTACATTTCAGAAAGGAATGCTCGAACATACAAATGCAGCTCTTCAACATTTTGAGTCTGCAAGTTCTCCATTGGCACTTGCTTTAAGGGTGCGCAATTCTCGTGTTATCTAATTCTTCAAGAAGCAGCACACGTTTGTCTTTTCCTCCTCTTACCTCCGTTTTCTATAGTCTAATTGGGACCAAGTGTCTGCTAGGATGTGTTCTGAGTGATATCGAGGAAGGCAATGTTTTGGTATAAAGGGAATGGATTTTGATGGATGCTATTGATATATTCTAGAATATTGAAATAACAAATAGCTGTTGTACATGTTATCTTTCTTTTCCAGACTTTTAACGTCTGTGGTTGAAGTATTTGGATTTACTTGCAGGATTCCATTAGTTCTGCATCATCAATGGCTCAAACCTTAAGTGGAGAATTTTTTGATGGCCAGCGAAACCTATTAAATCTTGCTGAAGGAAGAAGCACAAGTGCTGTCAATCCCTTGGCTCCGCAACTGAGCAATGGACCTTTGCATGGTCTCCAACTCCATGAGAAGGTTTCCTCTGTTTTTCTTATTTGGTTGTTGATTGTTTACAGTAAAAAGATGAACCTGAAATGTGAAATTTGGTATGTAGCTTCAATCAGTACTCATCATGAAATTTGTTGCTGTGCTAATTTTAAGCATTATCCCTCCATGTTTCAGGTTGAGGTAGTTTTGGATCCAACAAAAGACCTATCGAGATTGATATCGGATCGAAAATATGAAGAAGCTTTCACTGCCGCCCTACAAAGAAGTGATCTCTCTGTCGTTTCTTGGTTATGTTCACAGGTATGCCTCTGATATTATGTCCTGAAGAGTCAGCTTCTAAGGTATCTAGTCTCAACATTTATTACTTTAGGATTTGGAAAGAGAATTATAAACTTTTATTATCTTTTGTAAACTCTGTTGAATGATTCCATTTCTAAGCTGTCAACAGTCAGGCAGAAGTTGAAGTTTCATCCCCAAATTAATACAATTTTTCCTTGTTTAACTTGAATGCAATGTATTGATTCTGAATTCTTGTTCATTTTCCTCCTGTGTAGTTACTGTCCGTCTGCGGTGGCAATAGTTATATCTGCTTCAAAAACTTAACTTTGAGAGAAATACTGAAGATTTCATGTTAAACCATGTTTATTTATTTTTTCCAGGTTGATCTGCATTGGCTTTTGTCTATGGTTCCCCCGCCTCTGAGTCAAGGAGTATTACTGTCACTTCTTCAGCAATTGAGCTGTGACATCAAGAAGGACACACCCAGAAAACTTACATGGATAACGGATGTGTCTGCTGCAATCAACCTATCAGATCCTTTGACTGCAGTTCATGCTCGCCCCATCTTTGATCAAGTTTATCAGCAATTGCACCATCAGAGTTGCTTACCAACCACTACTAGTGCCGACCTTTCAAGTATCCGACTTCTCATGCATGTCATCAACACCACGCGAATGACCTGTAACTGAAACTCTGTGTGGCATTGTATCCTAACATAATAGGGAAAGCCTGTACCAAATTTCAGTTATTTTGATAAAACTGATGTCTTTTTGGGGCTCCACACAAGAGGATACTGACTTTGTATCCTTGATTCTGCAAAACAGTCGGGTATTACAGATTGTTAATTGTCAAAGGAATCGGATGTTTAGTGATTGTGTAGTGTACAAATGCTTCTCGCTGCTCTTTTTTCTTTTCCTCCTCTTCTCTCTCTCTCTCTTAATGCGATAAGTCACTAATTTTTATATGTTTTATTTATTAAACAAATGGTAAAATGCCTCAAAAAAACTTGTCATTCATTAAGTTGATAGTGAGTAAGATGGTGCGATAAAATAAATAATTTTATTATTTATTTTATAAATATTATATTATTTGAGAAAAAATTTGGGACATGGAACCTTTATTTTTTATTTATCAACAACTATTTTGTTGATTCAAATGTTCTCTCGATACGATTTTACGATCTTCTTATATATTATTATTTTATTAGTATAGTGGACTACTAGTTAAATTTTGCTGCTGCCAATCCAATCCTTTCTTAATTATTAATCTTAACGCGTCATTCACGATTGTGGCTACCCCAGCCCAACTCCATGGGAAAACAAACACTCACATACTAAACACCTGTCAATTAAATAATTTTCAGATGACGTATGTATGTATGTATGATATAGCTCAATTTAAATTTAATTTTAAAAGTAAAATTACTAAAGAAAAATTTATTAAAAATTGTCTTTTATAAAATCTTTGAAATAACAATAATAATATTAAATTTTATTTTAGAATAAAATTTAAATTATATACAAAATAAAATAATATGGATTGATTAAATAATAAATTATTCTTTTATTAGTTAATAAAAACATATCACATATAATATCTAATAAATTCGATAAATGACACAGAAATTATTAAAATAAAAATTTTAAAAAGAGTTTCATCACATCATCACACATACCCTCACATTATTACCTACGTACAATTTCCCAAGAAAAAGATGTAAACTTCATCCAACAAAATGATCAAACAGAAAAAATATGGAATCCAAATATTTTTCAGATAAGAAGAAATAAGAATCTACTGATCCTAATTTTAGAATTTACATAATTTTCTTTTTTTTGTTTACATATCCACGCCACCAACTGACAAGAATACAACCAGTCAATATTTCTCAACATTGACCCTAAGAAAAAAATAAAAAATCTAAGATTTTTTGGTTCTTTTCTTCTTTCCTAAATAATGTTGGGGGCTACGCTGAAAATTCCTACCAACACTGGTCAGTTTCCCATCTCCGGGTCGGGTAAAACCCGGATATACCCGAATAACCATAAGAAGCACTTCTCGTTCTCATCCTCCTATTAGCAACCAAAGACAGGTCATAAACCGCACGGGACGAAGGATCCGACAGCGTCTCGTATGCGTTGTGGATTTGGATAAAATCCCTTCCGTCGCCCGATAAATCGGGATGGTAGACCTTTGCCAGGCTACGATACGCCATCTTTATCTCGTTCATAGTGGCCTTGGGGTCTACCCTCAGCATCTCGTACAAACTTCCTCCCACCGATGCCGCTCTCGACAGTGCAGCAGACAAGTAAACTGCGCAGGGACCTCTCACGCTCCTTCCGGCAACACTGGTATTGGAAAAAAATACAATTTTAGGTTTCTGCGAGAAGTGAAGGGGAGTTTTGATTGTTGGAATGTTAATGTTTAGGGTTGCGTACATTTTGTAAGAGTTGAAGACGAAGGGGCAGATATGGAGCGATGCGTTTTATATATCGGTGATGGAAGGGTGATTCAATTTAATTAAATTATTAGATACAGAATACGGTGTCTCTGGTCCGTCGTTCTAAAAATACCAAGGGGATGGTAATAAGTTGGTCCCACGGGTTCTCTTTCAGCTTTATGAAATTTCAAGCTTAACTCCAGCTGGCTGCATACAGTGCGCTTAATTTACAAAATTGTATCGTATTGAGATTTTATTTCCCTTCATTTATTTTCTTTAGAAATCTTAAATTAAATTTTCTTGCATCTTTTTTTATAAAGCTCATTTAACGAGAACAAGGTTAGAAGGGCCGACGTGATAGCTTGAAGAAAATTGTATAATTTTTTATACATAATAAAATTATTATTAATATTGTTTACAATCTTGAGGAGTTTTTATTTATGAAGCGAAGCACAAAATAAAAAATCAAAAGTTTTAAAAATACTTCAGTTGTGTTAAATTATCTTTTAATATTACTAAGTGCAACGCGAAAAAAATATTCTTGTTCAAGAAAATTGTTGATATCTTCAATATTCCACAAATTTGCAGTGAATTTTTATTGAATTTACAAAGATTTGAGAGTACATCTATTAAGAGGTGAGTAATAAGAACTTTTAATCTCTTTTTTTTTTTAAAAAAAAAAAAAGAAAATTTATAGTTTGAATTAATAATACGTATAATTCATTTTTATTTGTTTTATTATGTTTTTAATTATTATTGTTGCATACATTTAGTGAATTCACTAAAGGTTTTGGTAGATTAATTTTTATTAAGAAAGGTATACGTGATTATGATCCTTAAAAAAATCATATTTTGATTAATATTAAATAGTGTCTTTATTAATACATGGCATTATCATTAGATTACTAATTTATTTGATTTTGGTGGGATTCTAATTGTTTATTAAAAAATAATTAGAAGAATTCCTGGTGCTATTATCTCATTCTGTGTAATCCAACAGCCTTTAACTTTGGCTGTAGAGTCCTTTTTATAATTTCTGATGAATTTGATTTGTTAGTCTTGTTCAAATGTATTAAAATTACTGAAGAATAAAAAAGAAAATAGTACTAATTATGTTATGTCCATTTATTTAAATGAATTGTATTGTATTGTATTGTATTGTATTTTTTATTCTTGTGGATCATCCAAGGGAAGGAATATTTAATATTTTCACTAATGCTATTTAACTGTCAAAATTAGTCAACTATTTGAGTGAATTAAAATGTATTACAAGATGAAATATGTTTTTAAATTTTTTGTTTTTTGAATTTTATTTAACAAACAACAAGGATTAAATTAACAAAAAACAGTTCGGCTTTATTTATGGCCTATGACTGTAGTAGCCCAGTTTGTCTTTTGCAACCGACACCAAAACCAAACTCGTCAGATAGAATCGGACACATGTTAATTTGTCTTGCACGTGTCAAAGTTTCTGGAAACCCAACGGCATTTCATCCTTTTGACCTTAACACTACCTAAACCCCTTGATTTGGTTACCCAGTACAATTGATGGAATCGGAACTTAAATCTAACGGTCAAAAACAGTCATGATCCCATATTCCATCGAAAGGGAAATAGGTGCTGACGTACGTAGAGTATTTGTGTGGCTCTAATTCCTTTGGCACGTGCGAGGGCTTCTAGAAACCTATATCTCCCATTCATTAATCTATGGCCTACTTCCCTTTGTTTTTTTCTTCGAAGTCTCCTAAAAGACAGCCACATCCAATAGCGTCCTTCCAAGGGAGAGCGACACATACCCTGATATTTTTTAAAAAATGATATTTATGCTCGTTAAAAAATTTGCAATAAATTTTTTTATAATTTTTTTAAATATTACTACTTTTTATCAAAAAATTTATAATAAATGTTCTCTAAAAATAAATATTTTGTATAATTTAAAAAAATAATAAGATTTTTTTATTAAAAATAAAAAATATATTTTTATTATAAATTTTAAAAAATAATTTAAATTTAATTTATAATTTTAATACTAAAATATTTATAAGTTAAATTTAAAATAATTTTATTTTATATTAATAAAAATTTATAAATTTATTTTATAATTTAAATTTAAATTTAAATTATAGTTGTATATTTATATTTAATAACTTTTTAAAAAGTGCTTATAAATATAAAGATTATAAATAAAAATTTTTAATTGTATAAAGTATTATAGTCATTTAATAATTTAAATAAAAATATTTAAATTATTTTATTTAATTTTTAAGAATAAAAATAAAAAAAATTATTATAAATTTAAATTATAAAATAAAATAAATTCATAAATTTTTATGAATATAAAATAAAATTATTTTAAATTTAATATTTAAAAATTAAATTATAAATTATTTTGTGTAAAGTATAATAAAATAAAAAATTAATTTATAATTTTATTTTCATATTTAATAAATTTTTAAAAGTGCTTATTAATATAAAATTATAAATTAAACACTTTTACAATATAAAATATTGTAGTTGTTTTAATTTTTATTTAAATTTAAAAAATTAAAATAAAAAATTATAAATTTAGATTATAAAATAAAAATATATTCATAAATTTTTATAAATATAAAATATAATTATTTTAAATTTGATTTTAAAAAATTAATTTATAAATCTTTTTAGTATAAAATACTATAAATTAAAGTATTAAAATTATAAATTTAATTTAAAATTATTTTTATTACAAATTTTTAATAAAAAATCAATTTTATTTCACTAAAAACATAAGAAATTATTGTCATTCTCCCGTATTTTGAGAGCACCGACACACTGTTGTTCAAAGGCTTCCAGAAGACCATGCTAATTCGATTTGTATGATCTGTAGTGCTCGACTTCAAAGACCGGAAGAAAGCAAAACTAAATGAATTAATACTATCAAAAGGATGAAGAGGCTAAATTATTTTTTGTCAATTGGACAGCATTAATTAAACTTTTGTTGCAATCAATCACTTTATTGGCCTATTTATGTTTTTTTTTTTAATAAAAATTGGATAGCATAACATAAATAAAAGCAAAAATAACTTCCATTTTTTTTATTTATTAAAGAAAAATGAAGCGTGAGAATTCCTTTGATGTAAACATAAATACATCAATCAATCACTGAGTTGGATAAAAGAATATATCATAATTGATTACATCCATATCTCACTTTTCAGCTCAATTATTATAGGGGAAGGCAACTTTAATAGTTGAAATCATTTATTAACCAAGACTGAAGAAGAAGAGTGAACAATGTTGTGCTTGGTATCCAATTAATAATTTCATTCTATCAGATGTGGCATATATATATATATATATTTTTTCAAAATAAGGTTTATATATTTTTATTTTTTATTGTTCTTGTGAAACTCATGCTTCACTATTATGTGTGGTAGCCCGAATCATATATATTTATTAAATTGGTGCTTATCTAACAAGATACAAAAATTTAGAAATTTCTTTTTCAATTGCCTTCAACATCAAGTATTAAATTACAATTTAAATAATTTATTAATATTTTTAATAAATTTTTATAAATGTAAAAAATCTCTATTAAAGTGTTTAATTAAAAAATACTGCAATGATATAGATAGATAGATAATATTTTTGTGGAAATAATGGTTATTGTGGGGGGAAACCCAATTGTGGGGTAGGTTCTCGTTCTACTCTACGGATGTGAATGCATGGATCCCTAATTCATCATGGCACGTCTTTATTCTAAAGGAGGTCAATTATAAATTAAAGTCTCCCACTCAAGAAAATCCAGCACAACACAATCATTCTTGGGGTACAAAAATGAAAAACCACAACAAAATTTCCCGATATCAATCCAACTCAAACTCTTCTAAATTGATTTAATTTTCAATTAAAATTTGATTCATAATGATATGGGTTCAATATCTTTAGTAAAGTGATTCCAATTTGATGCGTATGGCTAACCACATTCAACATAAATTTCGTTGCGCTCAATAAAAAGAAATAATTAAAAATTTATTTTGACTAAGTTAATTAATTAAAGTTGGTTAAATTATTCAATTATCCCTTATTATCATCTATAACATAGGATATATTAGTGGCATTTTATTTTATTTTTCTTATAATTAATAATTT
>JAWDEX010178136.1:0-13812 GCA_035221805.1 Trichilia hirta | reverse complement strand
GATTTGAGACTGATTTCAGCTAAAGCTTTCCGACACCAGACTACACTAATCAAATAGTTTAGTTCGGCATGATCGCCTCAGTATCTCGGCACCCATCTTGATTACCGAGACGATTCCTTCTTGACCACCGAGGCGACCCCACGTCTCTTCTAAAAACGAGAGTTGAGGATGGGATCGATAAATACGCTGTTCAAGTAACTGTTCAGGCATTCCATTACGTTAGGTAGTACTGTGCGCGACAAGTTACAAGCACTCATTGTTACACCAGACCTAACGTAAATGAGTGGTGAAAATATTGACCTAACCACCATACCTACTCCTATTTTCTAATATTCACACGTGCAGAGGCCCTATAAAGAGTGAAAGCAATGCATGTAGGAGGATCTCTCTCTTTTTTTAGACTTCTGCTGGGACTTCTGATTCTTCTCATAATCTCGGAACTTTTAGAGAGGGCCATCTTTAAGTAGTTCAGAAATCGATACTGCACTCACAAACAGTTCCCGAGCTCAGTCTCCCAGATCGGTAAAACACTAAAACACAAGCACTCTCTTTTCTTTTAGTCTCGCACTATTTCGCTGACTTAAGTATCGTAGTTTATTCGTCGATAATTCGGCTTCACTCCTAATTTGATTTTTTGTAATTTTAAGTAGTCCTCGAGAAGTTTTTACATTGACCACAATAATAAATCTGTGTGATGTGCTGAATCTTCCGTCTCTGAAAAATTTGGGCATTAACAAATTCAATAAGAACCATCGTATTCTATAATCACGATATTTTAATATGATACTCAATAATAATTAATAAAAATTTTAATATGACACTCAATAAAAAAAATAACCATATTTTGAATTATTTAAAAAAAAAAAATCAAGTCTTATTTGAATTTTAAAATATATCCATAAAATCCAAACAAGCGACTCTACAAAGTAAGCTTAGTGGATCTCGGTAGTTACATGAATGGTACTGTATATTGGATTGAATTGGAGCAGAATCTCGATATTGCTCGTGTTTATAATATCCAACTTTATCTTGGTTTGGCTTAATCAAATAAACATCTCTTTGATTCACCAAATATGTCAAAAACCATATTATTTTGTTACAGCATATGATTTGTTGGAGCCATTTCAGTGCTTCAATCATGGTGGGGAAGAAAGGAAAAATAGATAGGAAGTTACCTTCATCACAACGTTTACAATATTATGATGGGAAGATAGATTCGGCTTTCTTGTTATCCAAGGGACATAAACGTGAAACAACCAATCGAATATGATGTATCCCACATCAATATCAATTTGACGTTTCTAAATTCTATCTTGATAAAAATTTTAAGGAAGGCAGTATTTATAAAGCCCGTCTAATTAAAAATACGTCACATAATTTAAATTAAAAAAATATATTTAAAATCTTAAAAAACATTTTAATTTTATTAAATAAAAATAATTATTTTGATTCTTACTTATTGATTTTAGACTTTGTTAATTCTCATTGATATTAACTTAAAATAATTAACTTAATTCTCATTGATATTATTGAATATTAAATTTCGCATTCTACTCTAATATAAAATTAGTTTTTATAACAAATTAAGCAAAAAAAGTCTTAAACAAGAAAAATATCAACAACTAACAGTGAAAATATATAATTTTTTATTTAGTGAAATTGAAATATTATTTTAAATAAATTTTGACAGTTTAAATGTCCTTTACCAAACTTTTTTTTTATTTTAGCATTATAATTGTTGTTATTGTTATTTAATTTCAAAATGAATATATATATAACAAAAGTTTACAAGAGCATATGCCTGTTTTATCTAATCTTCATGTAAAAATTTTTAAAATCCCTCGTCAACCCTTTGAAAATTAAATGGACAATCTAATAATATTTTCATTGTTTTCATATTTTGAATTGATTTTTCTAACGATATTTATTGACTGTTTATATAAATGTCTAGTCGAATATGTTATCTTAAAACATTTTTCTGTTCTTGTTTATAAATAACAAATCATATTGGAAATGGAAGCAAGTTAAGCTAGCCTTTAAAATGAAGAAATACAACCAACTTTTATTCATGAATATTGTACAACTCCTCTAAATCCTGCCTATGATGCCATGAATGAATAGGATGCCGGTATGGAAATCATAGGAGTGCCCAATTGCACGTGTTTGATGATGGAACAAATTTGGAACCTCAATACTCAATATTTCCAATCTTGAGCCATTAAAACGAACTTCCAAACGTCTCCTTAAAAATAAATAGGATAAAATGAGTGAGTTGACACTTTCAGATGGGCCAATTCTTATCAATAAAATAAAAATAAAATAAAATAAAATTTAAGAAAAGAGTACATGTATATAGTAGAGTGAGAGAATAGTCTAACAAAGTGGGTGGTATGTAGCGTATACGAATGCAATTGTGATGGGCATGGATTCCCTCGCCTTTTGGGATTCCCTCGCCTTTTGCTTGTGGGTATTTTTTTTTATTTTTTAATTAAAAAAAGGGAGGAAAGAAAAGATAGCACAAGAGCATATGATCTTTTGAGTGCGGACAGGAATGGTGGAGAGGGTATTGTTTTGTTATAAGCTTTTAGCTTTCCCAGCGTGAGTGTTTTTGTTGGAGAATCCACAACCAAATGGCTCCGTCTCATATCCCACGCTTCCACACCTTAACTAATGACATTATATACTTATGGCCTCACCAAAACGTTCGGTTTTAATAAATCCAAATCTCGGCAATTCTTCGCCGACATGTGTCACCGTTATGAGCATCCAATTGGTTAGATCAAGCCCTTTCCTTAGGTTTAATTTTTTGATATAAATAAAATTTTCTTTATTTTTCTTTTGAGAGGCAAGAAACAATTTATAGTGGAATAAAACACGGAGAAATGTTTATTATTTTTTTTTTCCCACGTATGACTCGTGTTCCTTCATTGCATTTTGAAGTACAATGCATGAAAATTCTTACTCTTGAGTATTTTGAGCTTATTGTAAGCCAAACAAATAAAAATAATAATCATTATATGATACATTTTAAATAGAACTCATGGATAAAAAAATAGAGCATCATCCATAGAATATGGAAGGTCCACTGCCAAATGAAACGAACATTCAGTTCCAAATAGTGAACGTTATGGGTTTGGTTTTTGGTGCGTTACACAGAATCCTCCGTTCTTTTTGCTTTTTATTTTTTTTCGGTAATGGTGGGTAAGCTACTAAGCTTTAAATCTGAAAATCAAAGAACAAATAAGGGAAGAAAGACTTTTAGTTCAGTGGTCAATGCACAACCACCATTCTCATGAGATATCTCAAGGCTTTATCGGATCATTAGACACCATCATTGAAAACAATAAACAAAAATGTAATGATAATATACAACCATTAAAAATTTTTAACTAATTAAATAATGAATTAGTAACCAATTAAAGGGAGATATTAGTCAATTAATCAAGTATTAAAATGGTAAATAAAGTGAAGTTGAGCATAAGTATGATGATTATAATTATATATACAAATACAGGAGACGTAAAGAGAAATCCTTCTCTTTCCTTTGCTTTACTAAACTTTACATGTATTTTGTACTTGTATAATATATAGTGCTACCAAAAGTGAAGACCCAATGGGATTGGGAAGGTAAGGAAGAACTCGATTGGAGGCGTCGGTATTGTTCCCTCCTCTCCAAACAAGAGGGCATGAAAGGAATGCAATTTTTTCTTTACTTTAACTTGATTATTAGGGAAATTTATAATTAATCGAAGACATTAGTTCTTATTACCTGTGCATAAGATCTCTTTCAGGTGATCAAATCATGGGTTTTCTTTTATAATAATATTATCTTTAAGATTGAAATGAGGACTATACCCTATGCCCCGAACACCCCCCTCCCCCTCTTTCTATTTATTTATTCATTTTAATTTTATAATCTTTTAAGGTTATGTTTGGTCTAGTTCATTTAAGACAATCACATAAAACAAATTATAATTTTCTCTTAATTTGACTTTATATGAGTTTTAATTTGAATAAAAAATATATAAAAATCTAAAATTTAATTAAAAAATATTTTAATTTCACTAAATAAAAACAATATTTTTACTCTTATGTATTGATATTTTCTTTATTTTAAAATTTTTAAAATATTTTATTATAAAAATTAATTCTACCATCAATTAAATTGCAAAATTCAAATCAATAATAAAAATAAAAATTAAATTAATTATATTAAAAAAATTTAATTTAGTAAAATTAAAATATTTTTAATTAAATATTGGTATCTAAATAATTTTTAATTTTTATTTCTTTTTTACTATAACCAGAAAGTCATGATTAGTATTAATAATGATAAATGAACTCAGTAATTGAGATTAGGAAAATGAATTAAGTTTAATCAAATACCATTCCTCAACGGAATAGTTCACATCCATATATCATATCACGTGACATCAAATGAAAAGTATTATGTGCTCTATGCAGCAGGGCTGCCTAATTGCCCTATTTGCCTATTAAACTTTCTCTTAGGCATTTTTTACTCTTCAAATTTCATTTCAATTATAACGTTAGGCAGCCAGTCGGTGGATAATAACAGGATAGGATCTCTCAGGGGAAATGTAAGGGATTAGAATGATGTATGCAATGGTGATTACTGGGGCCAGATCATCTTTGTATAATTCATTGTTTGAACGGTCAAGCAACAAATTATTGGTATTCATGTGACTCATAGGATACCATGCCCTTTCTATCTTATCATTTTTATTATCATAATCTCTTTATTAAGAAAATTAATTGCCTTTGAATAATTGTCAATTATTTTTTTAAAAGAAATTGAACGGATGTTTAAGATTTATTTATTTTTATTGAATAAAACTCTTTTTTCAAGATAAAATAATTAAATTCATTGATGATGAATGTAATGTAAATGTATAATGATAGTGAAAATAAATTTATGGGTCCTACACTCAGGAATAAAAGTTAATAAAAATTCTTATGGACAAAAAATATTAATATCAAAACTCTAAAAATTGTTTCGCATCACAATATATTTATTATTATTTTTTTAGAAGATAGAGAATGAAAATTTATTGAATGGTGAGCATTGTTGTTGATTTTTCATAAAATATGAATACTGAGTAATAGAATGGAGGCAAAGGAAGATTAATAGACTGGTTTGGTAAAAATAAGAAAGAATTGGGATGAAAATGAGTACGATGGCTACGGTTCGGTTTGGTTCAGTTTAGTTCGATCCGATTCGGCTTGACCGATATGGCGGTCGGACAACAGGATATTGACCAAACCTCAACCCAAGTTCATTATTCATCCAGCCCACACGGAGAGAGAAAAAACCTTACTGTTTTTAATTATTGTACACATGCACCTTGCGTGCAGTATTCACACGCGCACGTATCATTTCAAACTCCATAACTCATTTTATTTATTTATTTTTTTTTAGATTGATCCCACATGCTAAACCGGAAGCAAGCGACATCTGTGTTAATTCATTTGTCTATATAATTTTAGCTTCCGTGCACCCTCCAAGTTTCGACATTGACCGTATTCTATTTCTCTGTCTCAGGGTGAAATCTTTCGATTCTTTGTATCTGTTTAGTGTTCGATCTGAGGGTTCAGTTTGAGGTTGTCTTGCGTTTTCGTTAGAACTGATTTCTGTCTCCTTCGTTTTTTTCTGTAAGTTTTTAGCTCTTTCTAGGTTCTGTCTGCGCTTCTGTTGTTGATCTTCTGTTGTTTTCATCTCTTGAAACTCTTTGATTAGTTGCTGTGAAGTTGATTTTGCTTGCGGTTGTGTTCTTGTTTGCTTTTTCTGGTTAAATTTTCCCGGGTTACATGTGGGATTTTGGCTTTTCTGAAAGATTTGTTCGCTTCTTGTTTTGGATTGTCTCGTTCTATCATCCCATTAAATTACTTTGCTAAAAATGCTTTCTCTGTTTTCCGTTTACTTGTTTTTGAGGTAAGGTGACTTCTTTTCTATTGGTCTGCCTAGCTTCTTGATTATTTTATTGATGCCTGGATATTTATTTTAATTACAGAACTTGTGTTTCCTTGGTCGGTTTGCTTAATAATCTGACCAAAGTATCACAGTCTGAAAAGTTTCAATTTTTATATATGCTATCTGGTTTCGATCTGTATCTCGCTTTTCTATTTGCTCGTTCCTAAATGAAGCTTTTTTCGTGTAAGTTCTTGTTTCTAATGGTGAACATATGTTGCAGGATTCTTGAATTAGTTGCAGCGTGAGTGATAGCCGTGGCGATCGAATTGTGGATAAGAGCACAGCATGCGGTGGTGGTCTAGTCTTTCTGTTGATGTGTTTCGAAAAGTCATCTCTTTGAACCTCTATTGTAGAGTAATTCTGTAATTCTATTAACTAATCCCCGATCCCGATTTACTCAGTCTTGTTTATTCTCTATTTTCAATGGGATCCACTTTTTTTGTTGTTGTTCCCTGTTATGTCCGCCAGATTAGCTGAATATTAGCAAGTCCATTTCCTCACACTCTATGCCCCTAGCTTTCTTTTCCTTCTTTGATAATTTCTTTTCCGGAGCAGCAGTTTATTAGTCTATCAATCTCTCTAGTTACGTTTGTTGGATTTTTCTATCTTGGTGTTAGATTGAAGTTCTTGTGTTTTCAATTTGCATCATCCTGGTTTTTTGAGTTACTAGTGTCCATTCAGTCGTCCTGTGGAAGATTCTGTTGTTTATAGTACGTTGAAGGGCTGGGAAGTAGTTATGGTGTGCCAAGCAGCAAGCCAAACAAGATTCCGGGCATTGAAATACGAACATGGAATTGCGGGGAGGACCACAATAATAGTTAGAATCATAGCATGCTTTCAACCTCTTAAGTTCTGCCAGGTTAGTAAACAATAAATTTATTATCTGATTAATTCGTTGTTTGAAAGATTGAGATGTCTGATGCTTGCTGATATTTGTGCGTGGTTATCTTATATTCATTTTCACTTTCACAAGCTTGAGATTCCTTATTCTTTGCTGTTACTGTTGGTACAGTTGATGTGAAACCTTATGTTAATACTGTTTTCCTTGCTGTTTTCCAGGCTGAATATTTCCGTCATTTGCTTAAACCTGTCACGTAGTTTAGTTTTTAACGTTGTGATTTCACGTTTAGCTGGAGTTTTTAGTTTTTCCCTTAGTATTGAGACAAACGAGAAGTAACAGATATTGCTACTACAGACATCCTGCTTTTGGTATGTATTACAATGTCTAGTTTGTGAATATTTAATTTTTATTTGTTAAATTATTTTAAAGTTGTGACTTTATTGGGTTTCTATGTTTTCAATTGTTAGGTGATTGTTTTGGGTGGATGGGAGAACACTGTGGATCCTGGTTTCCTCGGAAACAAGTTGATTGGCAATCGCACAATTTGAATTACTTGAGTACTACAAATCGCTTTGAGCAACAAACTAATATTCCTTCGATTATGAATACTGGAACTAATATGGTTTCCACAAATGGAATATTGCCAGTTAATGCTTATCCGGTGAAACCTCATTTGCAAGTTGTCCGATCAAATGGACCTAATGGTTGGTTTTATTGCTTGTCTCGCTTCCGACATTCCTTTACACCTACATCAAACTCTCTTTTGAAAGAGCAATTACCTGCTGGCCCTTTTGAGAATTGTGGGGAGACTATCAAACCCAAGGCAGGTTCTGGTTGTCCTCAGAAGAGATTTCTTGTCTTTGATCAATCAGGCGATCAAACAACTCTAATATTTGGATCTGGGATTGGAACTCCTGCCCAGTGCTTGACTTCTTGTAGTCCAAAGCCACTAGGTGGTTATAATTTGACACAGGAAAATCCTGGAGCAAAAGGAGATACAAATTTCCACGCTGGACCAAATATAATTGATGAATTAGATGAAACTAATGGGACTGATTTGCAAAGTGAAATGCATGAGGATACTGAAGAACTCAATGCATTACTTTACTCGGACAATGATGGTGATTACACTGATAATGATGAAGTTACCAGCACTGGTCATTCCCCTAGTACAATGACAGCTCACGAGAAGCCAAACTGGTTTGATCGAAGTGTAGAAGAGGTTGCTAGCTCTGTTGGACCTAGCAAAAAGCGAAAATTTTTTGATGGAGATTATGATGGTGTGCCATTGCCAATTGTCTCTGCCAGTTCTGTGAAATTTAAACCCCACTTTGATAATGAGGATGATGCTGAATCTAGCTGTGGTAACAGTCACAATCCAGGGTCTTATGAATTGGGTTATCAATCAAGGTTCAAAAAAATGCGGAAGGAGAAAATACGGGAGACTGTGAGCGTTCTACGGGGCATAATTCCCGATGGAGATGGCAAGGGTGCTATGTTGGTTCTGGATGAAGCTATTGATTACTTGAAATCCCTGAAGCTCAAAGCCAAATCTTTTGGACTTGATACTCTATAAATTTCCCTATCTTTTGCTATTAGTTTTCAGTAGTAGTAGTACTTATCATTATAATTTCAACCAGATTATAAGTTATTGTTGGAGTGTGCGGAATAAAAGTGTGGTGCATATCAGTTGGGTTGGATTTTGGAATTGCAGAGGTTGGGGAGTTTCTAGCGAAGGTGGAAAAAATTGGAAAGAGATCTCGAGTTTTTCCTCATTAAATCTTTTCTCCTACAATGATTTGAGTTGGTAATCAACATCTTTGGCTTGCGAGATTTCTCTTTATTCTCAAGGGAGCAAGAGAATGCCCCATATTGTGCACAAGTGAAATGAATTATTGAACTGTATCTTGGGATTTAGAGAAAGTAATACTCAACCCTCTGCGTGGGAGATGTCTGTGCGCATGAGAAGACTGGTTATTGCAGTGGGACCCTCGGAAAGAGAACCAGTGCACGCCCCTTGGGTGTTTTGGGTCCCAACGTTCCCTTTCTCCTTTTTTGTGTTCTTTCCAAGTTTTATCATATCCTTTGTGGAGTTGTAGCCTTTTCCTGATGTAGATTTTCGCAAGATCAAAAGAACTTCTCCATTCTATCTTGCAACTTGCGAAAGGGCTCCGAAAATCATCACCGTTTCATGCGTCCTCCATTGGTCTCTGCCTTGCTTCTGCTTGTTTTCGAGAGTGAAACTCTTTATCCATATGGTACTATTGTTCGGTATGATGGTCTCATTAGACTTCCCTTTTACTACTCTTGTTATTCAGTATGTGGGAAATGAACTTTCATGTACGCTTACTTGATTGTATCATTGCTATTGTGCATGCTGTATTTGTTTGAATCTCTGTGAATGGTACTGGTACTGGTACTGGTAGTGGTGTTTGGTCAAAGTGATGATATTGTGGTCGGATGGACGTAATTTATATTCGGTGGTGTTTATTTGTTGTCTTTATCCCTGTGTACTTAAGTCGCATGCACGCATTTATGATATGAGACAATAATGTGCTAGCATGACTTCATTTTGTGAAAATATTTCCTTGTATATTAAGATAATGGTTCCATGGGGCCGCGCGTTCGAATTATTTGACAGGGAGGTGAGAATGCATGTCACAAGAAGCAGGTGTGTAATCGGTGCCCTATACAGGAAGCTGGAAAATAGAAGTTTGCTCTTTTTCGAGTGTTTTTGACTAATAACTCCAAATTTTAATATAGTAAGTTCTTTTGAATTTGTTGTTAAACCTCTATCAAAATCTGATAGGGAGTTGCTCGCTGAGGCTTCATTGCGAATTGCTATAATTTTTAAAATTGGGGGCGAGGGATTATGGTTTTTTGGGAGAAGCAGGGATTCGATTTTTTCATTTACATTAAATACCTGATATGAAGCGCTTACGAAAGTAACGTGCTATCTATGCATTGGAAGATAGTCTCGGTATCTAAATTCTTCATACATTTCACCATCGTCTTCAACCATATTCCACGTTTGCAAGCTAAGCAGTATGTTGAGTATAATTTGGAGGAGAGAGAGAGAGAATTTTATTGCAACGAGTTTTCATTTTTTTAATATTTCAATCTTGTAATGTTAATTACGCGTTTATCATGAACAAAAATTTAATTACTTACTATTAAAACTCTATTTTAAAAGTTTATCTCCAAATTAATAACGAAATCTGCTCTAATAATAAAAAAAGTCTACCTATACACTATTTATGAAAAAAAATGTTATTTCCACAAAAAATGAGAGCCTTATAAATGTGCCCTCTATTTGGAGAGCACAAGTTGCCAATCACTCGGCTCAAGAGTGACTGGGAATGAGGTGGGACGCGTTGAATAAAAGAAAGAGGAGGAGCATCTAGTGTTACTAAAAATATTTTAATGCTGCAATTGTGCTGTATGTGAAATTGTATTTTAAGTAATAATATAGTTTTGTATTGCTTATTATTTATTTTTTTTATTTTGGGTGAAATTAATGTTTTAAATAAACAAAATTGCACAGTATGTTTTCCAAAGAAAAATCAATCCGCTATTTAGAGTTGCTCATTATTTAATTTTAAACAAGTTTTTATAAAATATTAGAAGAAAAATTTCAAATCTACTCAACTCAAAAGCACTGTGGGCTGCGATTGTGAGATACCAAGCCTCACTTACAATCCCGGCTCCCAATGGTCCAAGTGCTTGGAATACATCATGATCATGTGATTCACAGACCACCATAACAATCGATGAGAACGGGCAATACTTCGCTGCACACATTAAAAAACGTATGCATCAATCAAGCGGTGCTTAAATCTTACGTAACTCAATCAATTCTACACACTAGTCCAGGACCTCATATCTCCGATTATTTTGAATATTGAAGTGCGTTGAGAAGCGTAGAATCAAGGACTAGCACACGAGCCAAGCTACATAACGCACCATGGCGTGATGGAATCCTTGTATCAGTTGTAAAGCGTAAGCATAAGCGTAATTTAGCTCTCCTTCTTCACCGAGCCAGTGCGTACAGCATTGAATCGATTTCACGTCGTTTCTTAAAATGCAGAGTTGGCCTTTTCACGATGGCAATATGTACAATTTACTCGACAGTAGACTCACCGACACTCGTTACGTAATTTTCATTTTCTCTGATCGTTTTTGTCCTATGAGATTCCGTTATATGGTTTTCTTTCTGTTTAATTTTATAAATTTCATAAGCGTTTTCTGTTTATTTTAATTTGTACTGTTTTTGTTTTTGTTTTTGTGTGCATTTTGGTTAGATTTTGCTCGGTTTTTGATAAAATTTGGTTAGGCTTTGATTATAGGATTGCTCAATCGAGTGTTTTGACATTAACTAAATGTGTTTAGGACGAGTTTAGTGAAAAGATGGTGCAATTGAGTTTGTTCTGATGCTTGAATTGAACAGCTGTGAATTTAGCTAGTTTTGACGGTACGCGAAGTGTGCATTCGACTTACAATTTGTTAACAGTCAGTTCGAAACAAGAAAATTGGTGGTATACGATACGAATAAGACATCATCCGAGCTAAAACCATTTTTTTAAATTGAAATGAGAAATTGGATATTGTATTTCTGAGTTAGACTTTGGTACTTTTCTTACTCTAACGATTGCATCGTTAGTTGTCATGGCAGTCGTAATTCTTGTATGAAAGAGTTGAGCAATTATAGTGTCTTCTAAGTGCACATTCCTAGCTGTGAGCTGTTCTTGTGTGATAGTAAGATCCACAGATGCTGGGGTGTGCCCAAACAGTTTTACTATTCTTTGTTAATATGGAGATTTTAGCGAATTAGAAGATTTTATATGGAATGTGCTTGATATATTGTAAGCTATGGAGAGATAGAAATAGAGAAAGGTTAGTGAAATTTCTGTGTTTGAGAAAATTTTGTTTGATATGTTCTGCTGATTAAATTTAAACCTTCGCACATTTAGCAATGAGATACCTTTGAATCAAATCTGTAAATCCATCCCACGTTTATCTGCTTATAGATTTCTCTCTATTGCCTTCTAATATGCTTTTGTTTTTCTGGTTTGTTCCTCTAATTGTGAACTTCTTAGTATGAATTACATGCATCTTATTTAAATATAATCAGCTTGGCTCGGCCAAAAATTAACGCTTTCCTGAAATTTACTTCATGAGTGAGTGCTTGCTTTTCTCATTACTCTAACATTTTTTGTGTTAGATGATATTTTTCTTTATGCTGGATCATCTAAGAGAATACTTTTGCTGTTTATGTAGGATTTTAATCATAGGTTGCAAATGCACTCGTCATT
Organism: Trichilia hirta; assembly: GCA_035221805.1. NCBI lineage: Eukaryota > Viridiplantae > Streptophyta > Magnoliopsida > Sapindales > Meliaceae > Trichilia > Trichilia hirta. The sequence goes on along the minus strand of JAWDEX010178136.1, from coordinate 1,670 downwards.
GCTAGGGAGGCTTTCACAGGAAAGAGAATTGGAGGTTGTTTTGGTTTCAGATATCTAATATTTTCATTTGATGTGGGATGGTTTTCTTAACATGCATACATTCTTGCATTCTATATTTCCTCTGTTTCCAATCCCTTTTTGTTCCTTGTACTCCATTTTTAAGCAATGGTTTTCAGTTCTTCTTGGAACAGGGGCATCAGGGTTGTGTCAATGCCATTTCTTGGAACTCCAATGGCTCACTTTTGATATCTGGATCAGATGACACTCAGGTAAGAGGTTCTGGTACTTGTGATGTGGATTTTAAGTAAAGTGACATGAGAATAACAGATTTGTGACGCTGAGAGGGAAACTTCAAATTTTGAAGTGTAAATGATGATTTAATTGTTATCTGCAGATCAACATTTGGAACTATTTTAGTAGGAATATTTTGCATTCCATAGAGACTGGGCATTCTGCAAACATATTCTGTACAAAATTTGTCCCTGAAACTTCTGATGAGCTTGTTGTCTCTGGAGCTGGAGATGCAGAAGTAATGTTTTTATGAATTAAATCTTTTTGCTGGATGCACTTGTGCATGTGTTAAATGATGTTGTTAAGTTGAACTTACTGATCTTTTTGCAGGTCCAGTTATTTAATCTGTCTCTGTGTAGTGGGAGAGGACACAAGGATAATGCTATCACCCCATCAGCGCTGTATCAGTGTCACTCCAGAATATTTTAAAAATTAGCTGTAAGATCTTAAAACATGACTGAATATGCATATTGATCGGATATGCATCTTGTTACCTTTGTTCTTATAACATCCACCTGCTTCTGATTGCAGGTTGAAGTTGGAAACCCACGTGGTGTGGAGTGCAAGTGAAGATGGGACTTTGAGACAGCATGACTTTCGGGAGGGTGCTTCTTTTCCTCCTGCTGGATCTTCTCATTAAGAATGTCGTAATGTTCTAGTGAGTAATATACTATAGTTTCATATTGTTCCACATTCTATCTAAATTTTTTTCTTGTCATTGGGGATTTAGTCACCTGCTTTTTCATAACTCTAATAGAAGCCTACTTAACCAGGTATTTTCTTGGTATTAACATATTTCTGTTCTCTTGTTTGGGATAGAGCTAGGGTATTCTCATATTTTAGTGTGAACTCGATGCAATTTTCTGAGCAGAATTGTAACTTCTGGTTGTCTATACAGCATTGGTCCTTATGCATTGGTTAAAGATGTTAGATAATTTTCCCCTTCTCTGTTTGCTTTAGGTTCCATACCTAATTTTCTACTCTGGCATGTCAATAAATATCTGAAAAGGTTCCTTTACCTCACAGGAAATGACTTTTTTTTTTTGGTTGTGTGTTGGTGGGATGGGGTTAAGCTTAAAACTATTTAATTTGCCTTCAATTTAGTCTGTCAAAATTTCAATGGCTGCCTGACTAAAACAGAGATTGATGATGTATGAGTTTGTTCTGGAATAGTGCTGCATCCTTTTCACATTGCAAATATTTTTAACAGTCAGTTAACTATTATTAATGGTTATTTACCTTGATTGGCATTGGAGAATTTTCTGTTAAACTGGTTCTGTGGTTTGACTTAATTTGCCTTATTTTTAGATTCTTCACGATGTTTTTTCATTATTTTCCCCTTTCTCAGCTTGATTTAAGGTCTGGGGCAAAGAGGTCAC
>JAWDEX010178125.1:0-14596 GCA_035221805.1 Trichilia hirta | reverse complement strand
AAGTAAAAAAAAAAAAAGATAGAAAAATTATAAATTTTCTTAAACTACTTAATTTTTATCAAATATCCAATACAAATTTATTAACCGTTAAATCGAATTAAAATTAGATTTGAAAATTTTTAAAATTTTATTTTATAATTTAACTAATAAAGACAGTGTTTTGTATCTTTATCTTTAGATTTAGTCAATGGACTATAATTCACATTTTTTGAGTTTTTTACCTTATTCAATTTTGATAAAATGTTTTTATTAGAATTCGTTAATTATTAGATTAAGTTAAAATTTAATGAAGATAACTCTAAATTTGATTTATTAATAATAATTTAGATTCTTTTGATATATTTTTTTTTAATTTGTTCTTTATTTCTTTAAAATTGAAATTTCATGAATAGGTAGTGAATGAAAATAATGAGATGAGAATCCTAAATTTTAAGGTTTAGGTATTTTTAATTTTAAGCCAAATTTAAAAATTACTATCAATTTAGTCTAAAAATAAATTGAGGTTTAATTATTTAGGAAATTAGACCAAAATTTTAATTTGGTCTTAAATAAAATTTTTCATAATTATCTAAGAGAAACAAAATATTTATAATACATTTTCCTCTTCTTAATTAATTTAAACACTAATTAATTAAAACATCCAGAACATTTAAGATGGTTGATTTTTCTCTTAGTTAATTAAAAAATATTTTTTTAGTTAAATGAAAAATCAAATAATTAAAGTTAATTAAGATAAAACCATGGTTTCACTTTTTTTAATTGACTCAAAATTTAACTAATTAAAATTGAGTAAGATAAGATCAAACATTTAAGATAATTTCACTTTTCTCTTAGTTGATTTAAAAATAATTAAAATAAAATAAAATCGAATATTTAAGATAATTTTCCTCTCTCTTAATCAAAAATTTTAAAGAGACAGGAAATGTAGTAAAATAGACACCTCACATAAATTCAATATTCTAAATACCAATTATTTAGACAAAAATTATAAATATTTAATTATCCCTAATTTTAAAATCTCTTTCTCTTTCTCTTTTTTTAACATATGAATAATATATATTTTATTTTATATTTTCTTTAAAGTACTAACTTCTGAAATTAATAAGATTTGTCGGTATTAGATTCAATTTTCCATGCTATGCTATGAATGGACGAATTCAATGCTACGAAAACAAAACCGAAACTTAAAAAATAAAATATTTTATTAACATCATCAACGATAAAACACTATCTATCACCTAACGCACTAAATAATTTGAAATTATTAAAATATATAAAGTCAAATATTTTGTTTGACAAATTAATTCAATAGGAAGATAGATAGATAAATGGATAAATATCAATTAACTACCTAACATTTTGTTTTAATATCAAAATATCATCAGATCTCTATGCTTGACTTTTATCCCCTTTATTATTTAAAAACTTTTTGAATAATTTGTTATAAAAATTTAAAGGAAAAAAATTTTATTTGTTAAATATTAATAAAAGAATAAGTGAAATTTACTAAGAGTAATATTATCAAATATTTTTAATTTTGATTTCAAAACATGATAAAGCTATGGAATTATACTAAAAATATAAACTCTTTATTTTTAATGTAATATGATAATATTAGTTGAATTAAAATTAATACAATTAATTAAAAAAAAATGTGGCATATGGCAATTATACAATAATTTGAGATTAGTTTTTATAAAAAAAATTTATATCTTTAATATTATTGTTCATAAATTTATAAAACGATTTGAATTTCTTTGAATTGAATTATTTAATGTATTGTGATAACAATCAAAATTATTTTTTTAAGTAATTTCTGGGCAAAATTAGTAATATTTTAACTTAGTTTATAAACTATAAAATAATCACATGTGTTTTCTTTATTTTTTAAAAAAATTTAATAAAAAATATTCTATTTTTTTATTTCTTTTTGAAATAATCTTATGCTATTAAGTATATTGATTATTTTTAATTATTAAATAAACATAATAATGTGAGCTATTAGAATTTATTTACATAAATTAAAAGTGTATGATATTAAACACCATAGATTAAAGTATTTTTTCCCCCAAATTTTAAGAATATATATTAATAATTTATTAATAATATTAAAAATTCAAATTGCTATATAAATTAATATGATATAATTGTACTATTGTCAAAATAATTTATTTTTTTTTTATTTTTGTGAATTTTCTTTTGCTACCATAAAAGTATGGGATATATGGTAAAAACATAACTTTACCACATCAATTTAAATTTGTATACTTAAATTTATATTTATTCTTATCCAAAATAATATTAGTACTAACAGCATTCTTAGGAAAATTCTATATTAATTTAAATTTAATTTAGGTAAGAGACATATATATATATATACACACACACACATTCCGCCTGGTGAATGTATTCTTATCCAAATTCGCGAATTAAATTATTTTTTTAGTGTAAGTATATTTTAAAGTAGTAAAATTATAGGGCATATTTAACAAAATATAGGAGTGTATTTGTCATTTTTCCTTTTAATTTTAATTTTATTGCATACTCTTTTGACTTTTTTCCTTCAATGTTAAGCAAAATGTGTTTAATTCATTAAGGCATGCCACGTTCACAAAGAGAAACTTCAAGGAAACCAACTTAACTACCAAGTAAAACCAATCACTCAATACTCCACAAATCAAATTATAAAGTCAAGAAAAGAAATGTAACAATAGGCCAAACTTGTACGGAAAACTTTTAGTTAACTAGAGGGATGGTTTACTCACAGATCATCTAACAGACGGCAAAAAAATGAGGCTAGTTGAATTATTTGACACTAACTTTTTTTTTGGTTTTTTAATATGAATGGTGTAATAAGACCTAGGATGTATCATCTGGAGTTATATTGATTCCAACATGTCCTGTCACCTTTCCTTGCAGACAATGTCTAGAAGAACTAGACGGCAGCAACCTGGTGACAGATTGCTAAAACACATATTCCATGTTAAACTCCTAGCAACCAAATGAATATGTGGAAATCCAAGTAAGAAAATAAAAAAGAGCTTTTAGTGCTGAAACATGCATAGCGATATTTCTGGCGCCTATGAGAACTTGGAATATCTGGACAAGCAATATTTATGTCCTATGGCCTTGAAAATTAAAAGCATGTTTAAGGGTAGTTTATGTGAAGTAAGCAGAGCCAAGAGGGAGAGCGAGCTAAACCCCACCGCAATTCTCAAATCAGTAAAAAACCATAGTTCCCAATGCAGTGCGGCCTATGCTTCATGGAGATGTCTCCCAAGAGTAACACTTTTGTTGTTTTGTCCTTTTTCAATCTCATCATGCAAACAAGATTGAACTTCATCAGAATCAAGTGACCTTGGGTAATGTAAGGACTGTGTATCATAACGTCATCACCTGTGCCTCTAACTCAGCTATTCTCTGTAAAGATGCTTGTTCAATACAAGCACGGCGTTTGCACTCTTCCTCAAGCAAACCAGTCATTTGGTACCTCAGCTCAGCCATTTCTTGAGCTAGGTCCTCTGCTTCTTCCTTTGCCTTAATTTTCTCCATTCTCAGTTCTTCCTAGTAATCATATACATGTTAAATCTCAAATAGTTTGGAACAAGTTCAATATCAGAATTCATCAGATATAAGAATATTTAAAAATTAATTTATTTTTTATTACAGTTTGCGGAGAGTTTTGAAGTTAGTTGCAATTCATCAAGTGGTAATAATTCATACCTTAAGCTGTTCTTCATATTCACATATTTGAAGTCACATGCTTTCTTTCTTTGCCAGATTTGCATCCGGTGCCGGTACTAATGCCAGTTTTGAAAGGAGTCTAGCGAAGACTTTTTCACAAGAGCTTCAGAAACATTATTAAAATATTACAAGGAATTAAAAAAGTGAATCCCAGTTGCTGTTTAACAGATATTAAATATATGCAACTACATAGTAAGTTATCACTCTTCTATGATAAAGAAGAAAACACTAGCAGGGTAGTTTGCCCTAAGCCCAAACTAATGGCACTACCATGCAGTAGAAAATATAAATTATCAGACATAATAACCAGGAAATTTTATTGAAACACAATGGCTATACCTTACCTCTTTTCTTTTGATATACTAAGATTTCTCTCTAATTCACCCACAAAAGACTGAACATCAAGCTGATTTCTCTTTTCCTTAGCCATCCATTCTTCAATCTTTTGACAAAATACACAAGCATTTATTTCAGATGTATCAAGTTTCTCTTTTAGCTCTTTATTTTCTTTATCTAAACAATGAATTATTTCAAGGGCATCTTGAATCCGAACCTCAAGCTCTTTAATTAACGAACTCATCCTAGCTTTTTCTCGAAAAGTTTCTTTCTGGAGTTTCTTACCTTCAACACAGGTCTGCTTCAAGGTCACAATATTGAGCTTCAAGCTCTCTATTTCACACTGTGACTCTAAAACTGAGGATGTAATTGACTCCTCCAGTTTCTGTATGCACAACGCTGAATTTTGCAATGCTTCTTCTTTGCTCTGTACTTCCTCAATCAATAATAGGCGCTCAGAATGAGATCTTTTCAGTTCCTCCTCCAACTGGCCTACCTTGTCTTGTACGTTTTCCATGTCCACGAAGGCAGCGAACATGCTCCCTTATCTGGTACATTTCTTCATTCATTGCACTTAGTTGATCCTGAAGGTAAGCTGTAATGAACATCATAAAACCTAAATACAGAAAAGAAGGGAGGATGCTGCCAATTGAGGCTGAAATAAAAGTGAAACTTCATTCAACTAAATATACAGGCAGTACTTAGATGTCACAAAGAAACATTTGAAAAAATAATTTACAGAAACATGTACACGACTTAAATAGAATCTCGCAAAAGTGATTATGTTCCCTACCATAGCCATGCAACGACCGTGAGGAATAAAGAACCCAAAACAAATATAATTTCTCATCAATGCTTGACATTTTTCACAACCAATATTATAATTTAGTACATTGAACAAATTTCAACGAAAAAGACATACACACTCCCTCTCAGAAGCTGCATAGCATCAATTTATCAAGGTAAATTTCAGGTAATAGCACGACCCACTCTTAGAAATAACAGAGGCATTCTAGTAACTTTCATTATAGACAGCTAGCAACAGAAAAGACTTTGAATCTTGTAGACCATAAATGTAGTTTATGCTAGCCTGTGTGTTATCAAGATGATGACCACTCTGAACAATAGACAGTTGACAAGTTTCAATGACTGTAATATATAATAATAGAACAGAATAATCAAATGGCTTTGGTACAATAAGCCGCAGCTTCCTAAAAGGAAATCCGACTGAAAGAGTATATTAAAGACAAATAACTATTAACAAACTGAGTACAGAGTATGTAAATGATAAAATAAGAATCAGCACCTATTTCTTGAGAGCAGTTCATCAAATCTGTTTCCAACTTCTGAATGTGTTTCTTGTCTTCATTACAAGCTTCTGATAATGACTTCAACTGGAGTTCAGGTCTCTGAGCCAAGACATGTATGAAAGCAGAAAATCTTTTGAAGTGAATGGAACCTTTAAAACTCATTTATGTCAGACAGTGGAAAATATAAAGATAATAGACACAAGAACAAATAAAAGACAATGTTTAAACTGCAAGCTTCCCCACATATTGGAAGGTCAAGAGAAAAGAGAATTTATATACTAACTAGTTAAATTATCTGAAAAAGTTAAATAGAAATATTAAGCATATGAGGTAATCAATCGGTGAAGCAAATGTTACCTTGATTAGTTCAAAACTCTGGGATTGTGATTCCCTCAATATGTCCATCTCTTTCCGTAGATGCATTAAAAATAACAAACTTCATTTAATAGTCATGGCTGTTTTAGAAACAACCAGATGAATTCTTTCATTAGCCAAAAACAATGGTACAGTTAGCAATTGAAAAGAAATAGATATATAATACATAAATGATCAAAAACTAGTTCAAACAGGAAAACAAACTGAGGTTTTCATTCTCTCAACTCAATAATTACCACTAGCATTACTAAAAGAAAGCTATGTTGTTCCAACACTAAATGTTCATTCATGGCACCTATTGCATGGAATAAAATAAACATAGAATTCAATTTTGATAAAGAAAACAAAACATTCAAATAACAAAACAAAAAAATAAGCAATATAAATTGATCAAGCCAAAAACCAAAATCCAAAAACAAGAATGGGAGAATATAAAACAATGGATTCCAAAAAGCAAAAGGTGAACATAGAATATAAGAACTCTCAAATCAACTAAAGAATAAGAGGATCCAAACACAAATAAGCTTCCAAAAAACAATCCAGTATAATTCAATGAAATTAAAGTAACAAAATCCCTAAATTCAAGTTCAAAATCCAAACCCAGTGCTAAATAAATTACCTCTCTGCATCTCGTCTCAATCTGTAAGAGTTCCTCGACATCGAAAACGCTTTCACTACCAGTCTTGGAACTACTTGACATTTTCTTGTTTAAGCATAAGAAAATCAACAATCAACTGTAACAAATAATTTACCTGTGGGCAAAAAACCCATCAGAAAACCAAACAAACAAATGAAAATCCATTCAAATTGAAATTGAAATACGATTAAAATATCATTATCAACAACAAGGTTTTGATAATAACTCAAAATGTTAAAACAAAACTATTCTCTGAACTTTGTCAGAAATTTTGATGAATCGAAAATTTTAATTTAGAAATTTATTAACGTATATAATGTACCTTGGTGAGGAAATCAACGCATGATTAGTACATCAAACAAATAAATATTAAAACATCAATCAAATGAATATCCCCGACTTGTTTGGGCATACAAATGTACATGTTATAACATAACTGTAAATGGAACCCTTCGCTTTTCTTTATTTACTATGTTTGGGCACGGCTAATTAGATATCATGCCCTAGGACCATAACAATTAGGCACAAAAATGACCCTAACTACAAAACCCAGAAAACAACTACCAAAGATACATTTTGAAACAATCTAGGTTGCATAAATGATCTGCGTTCAGTGCTCTTCTTCCTGTTTCTTCGCTGCTTCGGTCTGTTTCTTCACCACGGCAGCATGCTTCTGGCCAGCAAGATGATAATTGAAAACCGTTTGGCTATTGCACACCACATTACATATTGTGCACACTCGGACAGCACTTGCTGCAACTCCGCCTTCCATAACCTTTTGTTTCTTCGTCTCCAGATCCTGTCCCATTGACTGTGACTTTGCAGACCTCTTTGGTAATTTCTGTACATCAACACCTTTGCTCTGATTGGCTTCTGGCTTCTCTAAAGGTCCAATTATTGAACTTGTGGCAGGTGCACAAGTGCTATTCTTCGTTTTCTCCAAATTCTCCAGATTTTTCTGGTGTTTTTTTCCTTGAATGTGCTTGATGTGGACTTCATTGCTATTACAATTGATTTTGCAAACTTCGCACCATGCAGATTGTACAATCTTGGTCTTTTTCAAGCCTCCACTCCAAAAGCTATTGTTTTGAGCTTTAATCGCTGCAAAATATTCCCCACCGTTCAAAGACATTAAGCCAGCCTACATGGGTAGAAGGAGAGCTTTCATAACTCATTTGTAAATTACATTCACTATGTAATATCACTAACAGGCAATCAAATATCAAGAGAATAAATACAACTCTTATCTTTTGCATACCACACAAGTAAGGTACAAGAATTGATTGCTTGATTAGGATCTTAAAGAGTGATTGTCAAAAAGAAAATAAATGAAAAAACTAAACAATTCTCAGGGATGCAAAATTACATTGATTTTCTATAGGACTAACAATCTTGAAAACCAAAGCAAAAAGACAAGCATCATATATGAATCAATATTGCAGATGGCTGGTCTAATTATCTAATTAATTACCTGAGCAGCATGCTTCTTCCCAAAAAGATGTTTCTTGAACACTTCCTGGCCATTGCACTCAATGTTGCATATTGTACAGACTACCACCGAATCAACTGCTGCCCCACCATTCAGAAGCTTCTGTTTCTTTATCTCTAACTCCCGGCTTGATGTTTGTACATTGTTGATTGTACAACAAGATTTTTGCGATGTTGCAGCGGCCGGATTAAGTTGATTTTGCATATTCCTCCGATGTTTTTTTCCAGATACATGTTTCTCAAAAACTTCTTTGCTATTACAATCAATATTGCAAACTACACACTGCATTGGTTGAATGACCTTATTTTTGGTAGCAATGCTTTTCGTGACATCATTCAACAAAGGCTGATTTGTCCAACAGCTGTTCCTTGAGGAATTTGAACTGATAGATACTAATGACCCCTGAAACCACAAAATAGTGTCCGACTAACAAAGCATGCCAAAATACTAAAACATCAAAAATAATATACCACACAAGTCTCAAGGAATAGAGGAAAATCTGTCATAAAAGGTAAAAATAGTATAATGCAAGTCCAAGAAGAACGTCCAGGGAGAGAAAAGTCTCTGAAAAGTGAAAACCAGTACATTGTTTGGATATATTTCTCCATTATGTTGTGTTTTAGTAGTAGAAAACTATGAGTTTATACATAGTCAATAACTATCAAAGTTTTCATTAGTAAAATGGAGAAATTTATTTAAGTGTTTATTATTATCAGAAAACAAAGTATTAGCTCAGATAGTTTTATAGCCATTTGAGGCATCATGTTTCAAGGCGTGTTGTAGATACATCATAACTCTCAGACCTCTGACCAGAGTATGATTTCATTACTTTTCTTCTTCAAGAAGGAATGTTGAGAATGCAGAGTTAATTTTTGTGAATGGCATCACTTTGTGCCTCAATACTATCAATTCCTCAAAAATAAATTGACCAAACTGGAACAAGCAAGTTTCATTATGCTTGAAAGCACCAAAATTGCATACAGTGAAGCTGTCACAGAGAAATGCTAATTGAACTTAGTTAAGTAATAAAAGCTCAAATATTACACACAGAGGCCATAAACATCGTTTCTGTTGTAAAAGAACACAAAGTAACCTATGGCACATAACAATTCTTTCTCTCATGTTGTAACTGAATGGAATTGTATACCACAACCACAATAAACAATTGAATTAAAAATATCACGAAGCCAAGCACAAACAGCCACAAATGAGATATCACTTTTATGTAGAAAAACCAAAAGGAAATAACCGTAAAACTGTACGTTGGTAACGACTTCCACTATATCAAACGGTGGGGAATACAACCTAAAGGCTTCTTTATGATCATGTTAGTGGTTCACTACATCAAGAAGCTATATTCTTGGCACTCTGCAACAAAAACAATTAATGAGTCCCACCAAGTGGGTTTATCGAATGAAAAATAAACGAGAGGCAAAACAACGCTAAATAGAGGATAAAACGTATCAAAGTCATAGAAATGTAAAACTTGATATCCAACCAACCCTCAAAAACAAAATAAAAAAAATCACCATCTAACTATCAAAAAGCTCACATACTCACTTAAAAATTCATAAAATAACCACAAAATCCACCAAACAAAATACTCTCAAACTCCATCTCCTAGTCCATAAACACAGAAACTCACTTCAAACTCTAAAGAAGCGAAGACCCCATATAAACACAAAAAAATTCAGTCTCATCACATAAACCCACACTACAGATCACCAATCAACGGATAGCGTCAAAACCTCATGAATCCAATTATGTTAGTTCAAACATGAAAAGGCCTCATATTTGACATTATCTTATTAGAACAGGAAACAAACTTGAACTTAGATAAAAAAAAAACACTTACAGATTCATATAAGACCGGAGCAGCCTGGATAGTGACCCAAGTAGGCGAACCAGCATTAGGGTCTATATAATATGCGTTGGTTTGGCCATCCAATGCAACATTGGGTAAGGGGTAAGTACCTGAATTAGCATAATGAATTGCTGGGTCTGTTAAAAGCGTTGATTGAGGAGGATTAGAGAAACATGAATACGGATTCGTGTTAGGCTCTGGATTGGTCGGACGATGAGACGAACAGGTGAAAGAAGGCTGTTGTGTTTGGTACATGTGGGTGTTTGCACTTGGATTAGGGTATTAAATAGGGATATGATTTTAGGGTTCTTACCTTTATACTGAGTTTGAGGTAACTCAATTATGGCCAAACTAGACGAAAACGAAGATGAAGGTGAAAATGTAGGAGTAATTTTATGTCATTAATTTTTTGAATCGCCACGGCCGATGCCAACGACCAAGGCGACGGTGATGATGGACGGTAATCGAATTGACGTAGTTCCTCTTTCATTTCATTTTATGGGCTGGGTATTCGGGTGGTGGATTTGATCTTAATCTTTACATCTGTTTGCTTCTCTCTCTTTATTTATTGGGTTGGGATTCGATTGTATAAGTTGTAGGGAATGGCTTTGGGTAATTAGTTTGTGTCATATCGATTAATTTATAAATTTTTTTCTTGGCCCATTAAAAATACAATACAATTACTTATTTATTAAATAATTAATTAATTTATCGATCCGAACCAATTTAATTTCAGTAACATTCGTTTATCAATTAATGTAAATACTATTTATTTAGCAAACTACTCGATTAAGTGTAAATTAAATATTAAAATATAAAATAATTAATATATTATACTAATTATTAAAATAATAAATTAAATAATATAATAAGTCAAAAAAATATGATATATTTAAGAAATTTGTGTCAAAATTTAAATACAATTTAATAATTTTCTAAATAAGTCAATAATATAAATCATTCAAATTTAAGTATAATTTTTCATTTAATTTTAAATAAAATATTATAAAAACTGAAAACAAATCATCTAATAATTTTATCAATAATCTTAAAATATCATAATCATCTAAATTTTCAACATAAGTAATTGTAAATACAAGTTAGCTGCACATAAATTTCAAAGGATCTATTTATGCTGCAGCCTTAGCATGGTACAAAAGGATTTTTTTTAATTGTTTAACCGTTAAATGTCCAAAACTTCAATCCAACGGCTGAAAACCTTTTATCAATTGACTGTGAAGCCGGAAGGGCCCGACCAAAATATGAGAATCAATCACTGTCCACATTAAAGTAAATTTATTGGTAAATAATAACAAACACATCCAAGATTTACTAATTTCTTATTACTTTCTATTTCTCTAATAAATTTTAAATAAAGTTATTTTATCCCAATACACTTTGGATCAACCAAATTTCTTCATTTTTTTTTTAATTACTTTTTAATTCTGAACTTGGTGAGTTAAAAAATGCTTAGTACGTATAAAATACAAATAAAAACAATATCTCTTCTAGATTTTAAAAATATTATTTATTTTTATTAGAATATTATTTATATTTTTTAAAAATATTATTGATATTTTTATTAAAATATTTGTGATAAATATCTTTATAATTTGGAGAAGTAGTAAATAATTTATTTACTAAAGACAAAAATATTGACTTTATTATATACCTTCCTAATTTTTATCTTATAAATTTTTAATTAAATTAAGATATGATAATTTTTTATTTTAAATAATTTTTATTTAAATTAATAAATTATTAAATTATCTTTTAAATATGATTTTGAGTACTATATAAAATAAAAAATTATTCAAATAAATTATTGAATTATTTTTTAGAAAATAAAAATATTTTAAATTTTTAGTATTTATACTTATTTAATTTTGTTTTTAATTATTAGTGTTAATTATAATTTATTTCATCTAATTTTTTGTATAAATATAACATATTTAATAATTTGGACGAAACTGAGCTCATAATTTATAATTTATCTATAATTTATTAATTTAAACCTTAAAAATTATATTATGAAATATTTCAATTAAGCTCATTAAATATATAAAACGAATATAATATTTTATAATTTTATATCCATAAGCATTTTTAAAAATAAATTTATCAAATATTAATCTAAGGATAAAATTTTTAATACTTACTTTTATTTAGTTTTTATATTTAATTATTAATTTTAATTATAATTTGTTCCATTTAATTATTTTAAAATATGTAAATTATAAAGTTTAAATTAATAAATTTAGTTTTAAAATATTATAAATTAAGGACAAGTTATATATTATGAATTCAACTTAATTTAAATTATTAAATATGTTATATTTGAATAAAAAAATTAGATGAGATAAATTAATAATTAAAAAATAGATAAGAATAAAAATTAATGATTTAAAATATTTTTATTTTTTAAAAAATAATTTAATAATTTTTTAAAAAATTATGGATGCATTAAGAGGAAGTTTTTAAAAATTATTGGAGGGTATCTGTTTTACTTTCCGGAGAAGTACTTGACATGTACGACTCAACCCTTATACCGGACAGGACCAACCGACTATAGTTTGTTACCCAGCATTATCCATGTACCGTGCCTGCTGCGACAGTATTCAGGCCGACTCAGACTGGAGCCATACGAAATAAGGTTGGGCCGGTTCTGAACCAATTTGCAGCTCCAATTAGCCTTCCCCTTTCGGTTAGCTCTCGCGTTTTATCTGCTCGGTGATTATGATTCTTGCGGCTGCTGGAAAATGTATTGTTCATAAGGTATTTTTGCTGTCTTTGGATGCCATTTATCCTTGTTTTTCAGATAATTTAGCTTTGGTATATCATCCATGAGCATGAATTATTTTTTTCCTTTTTATGGGAAAATATAAAATAAAATTTGGAATTTTATTTGGTGAGACAGTTACCAATGGAGCCATCAAGCTTGAAACGGTATGAAATGATGGTTCTTATGTTTATTTCTATTTCGATATACGAGTAATTGGATGCCTGATGGCAAGTTTTCTATTTTTGATGAGTTAAATACAATGTTTTTTGAAAGCAAGTATTTTTAAGAAAAATATTACTGAAGCCACTTGTCAGATTTAGTATTAATTAATATATGTTTTTAAAATTAAAAATAATTAATATTTATATAATAAATTTGAATAATGTTATAAAAGTAATATATTTTAATAAAATAAAATATAATATATAGATCAACCATACCTTGATAATAACAAAAGCTATGATATTTTTATTATTTTTTAATATAATATAATATTACTTATTAACTTAATTTTATTTTATTTAATTACATTTAATTCAGCATACCACCATAACAGTAGTCAAATCAAACGGCCCATATATTTATCTATTTTGAGTGAATAACAAAATTTACATTTTTTAAGAGTGATTATAAATAATTCCCAATCATATTCTGATTGCACCCCACTTTGCTTTTAATAATTAAGGGGAAACTGACGATCGTAATGCCGATGGGAGAGGATTCCATGGCAAGTTCATCTTTTCGTAAATAAGAATTTAGATTGGTAAAATTATATTACAAAAATGGAAAAACAATTTAATATGATTGATGTTATAATGAATAAAAGGAAGTTAAATAATTTAAACATTAAGCAATAAATATGTATTTGTTACATTTAATGCCACCTCCGTAGGAACAATTAGTAGATGTGGCCAAAAAAAAAAAAAAAAAAATGCAAGAAATACGTGTCAACATGAAAAATGTTGTATTTGTAATTAGTTGGATAAGAAGTAACAACTATTGGCGGATAGCCATAATTACATAATAATTATAAAATGAAAATAAAAATTAAGAACAATAATTTTATTCACAATTGTTTTTTTAATAAATATGGATAGTTAATAAAAGGGATAAGCTACAAGATGAATTATATTGATTTTAATTTTCTTTATTAAATTATGATAATTATAATATTAATAAAAATAATTAAAAAATTAAAATTTGTCAAAATAATACAAATTTCCACGTTTTTTTACAAATACAAATACAAATTTCTTAATTTAAAAACGAATAGGAATATTGGCAATAGATATCTATTTTATCTATTGCTATCCCTATCTAAAATGTTAAATATTAATTGAAAATTGTGTAAATCTTTTAGTGCAACCAAATATTTTTTATAACTTTGTTTTTGAAGTTAGGTGAAAGCTAGCAATGTGAAACATTCCCAACAAAATTTTCTTTTCTACTTTATCATACCAATTTGATTTTTAATAGTGCAAAGAAGAAACAAGATCTTCCAAGCACTTAACAATTTCTCCAAGCACATGCAAAATTAGCAATAATAGTAATAGAAAAACAAGAGGTACTGGTGCACTTGTATTCAAATTCGTTTCTTCAAGCAACAATTTTTTTTACAGGCAACGCAAAACATCCATCATTTACATCAACACTAAAATGGGTTTGGGATATATATGTAAACAAAGGCTCTTAAATACTACCAAGACTAACGTATGTCCAAAGCTGGAAGAAACAGAGATTCAGAATTACATCATAAATCAACACCCTCATCCAGGCCATTGGAACTGATCATCACGTTCGAATCAATCTGCTTGTCAAACTTTTTCCTCCTCCTTGCTTCAAACTCTTCGAATCCATCCATCTAAAATGGGTATTTTAATGAAGTTCAGTATGAATGACAAGGGATTTTGATGATAAACTTGTCCAGAAGTACATTAGGGAGTTGTGCCTATGACTTACCTGCTGAAATTGATCCATAGAAATAGGATTGTTGTGCAAGGAAATAGTCTGCAGAGCTTTGCAGTCCTTTAACAGATTACTAGGCATCTGAAAATCAAGA
>JAWDEX010178085.1:0-14599 GCA_035221805.1 Trichilia hirta | reverse complement strand
ACTAATTATGCTCATTCACTCTTAAATAACCCATTAACTACTCATTAAAAACAAGCCAACTTGTGTCTACCAAACTATCAAAATAGTAACCTCATAATAGCCACCCTTTTTATTGCGTAAAATCCATTACTAACATCACTATTAACACTTCCAACCATTCTATATCACAACACAAGCATCCTAATCATAAACCAAACTTTTAATAAATTCTAGGGTTTATTAAATCACACATAACATACTATAATCAATCCTTTATCATTCCAATTCCAACACAACATCATCCATCTTCCATATTACATAATCACTATATAACATAATAATAATTTTAATGATTAAAGTAAGCATCACTCACCTTAAAATGAATCTAACCTTTACTCAGTCATTCTCCTAAGTGGTTGTTAACATCCTTTGATGCTTGCTTTCTCCTTCGTTTGCCTTAAAATTGGCTTGGATTAAAGTGGATCTCTTGGTTTTTCAAAGTGATGGTAAGAGAGGAAGAGAGAAAATGTGAGCTTTGTTTCCTTTATGCCTCATCTTGTAATAAATGCAAGAATTGTCTAGAATTGTTTAAGGTTAAATCCTCATTTTGCCACCCATTTAACAAAGAATTGGGCTTAATTTTTGTTTCCTAATTTATCCCAATTTAGTCTAACATTTATGTATATACCATAGCCCCAAAGTTTATCTAAGAGCTTGTGTATTTAATCAGTTATTTTGTATAACTATAAGCCCAATAAGCCTGTCCTTAAGTAAAGTCCATTGGTTCATAAATTATTATTTTCCTTAAGTTTAAAAATTTTTCTCCGAGCCACTGAGACATTTTTTTTTGTTATGAAGAATTTCGACCGTCACATTAGACTTCCATAGCAATTAATCGTAGATCAAGCAAAGGAAGTAATTTGTATACTTTGGGTATGCAAGGGACTAATTCCAAAACTTAAAGGTGAAATTTTACTTTATAATGTAGATAAGCTCGAACTAATCTAGAGGGAATAATAGGTATTGTGTAATTTTCAATCTTTAAATGTCTTTTGGTGAATTTTAACTTAGAGTATTTCCTAGCATGTTTACTATTCTTTTGACGTTAAATGACTATTTTCTCTGTCTAGTGGCAAATAACAAGTAAGGTATTTGAAAATACCTTTATTTGTTGCTAGAGAAAGAAACTGTGTTATACACTTGGTTGTTTATTTTTTTTGTTTAGTCAAAACAAGTTAGAATTCACATACGTTTGAATATAGTGTTCTAAGTAGACATTGTAGACTCATGGTTTAATTAGTTTCATTTGTTTCAATTTAATGTGTTAAAGTTTAGGACCAAAATTCTTTTAAAAGGGTAAATATAATATTTGCTATTTTTGAATTAGGGGCATTTTGATTATTTTATCATTCAAGGGTATTTTTGTTATTTTTGTTATCCTAGTGTATGGATGTAGTTTATGAGTAGATGTATTAATTTTGAGGTTATATGTATCAGCAAGTAAGAATTTTTTAAAGTAATTGACATTCAAAGAAGAAGCAAAAGAAGGTAGCAAGTTGAAGAAAATTTGACCGAATGAGTCATAGGATTCATTTGATCAAATCAAGTCTCACGGCATTTAGCTGAATGAATCATAACCTTCATTTGATCAAATGTAAAGGCAAAAATATTTTAAAATGCATGTAAAATTTTAGTTGAATAAATTAAAGGATTTATTCAATCAAAATGCTATGAGGCAAGATTTTTTTTCAGAGGCATAAGGCCATTCTATTGATTTTTTTCAGAGGCATCGGGGTTATTTATTCAATAAAATATTAATAGAGAGGATTCTTTCAAATGAATCAAGGTAGGAATATATTGTAAAATACCCTGAATAATTTAGTCTAACGAATCAAGGTGATTGTTCAATCGAATCCATTGAAAAATGACCATTTTTACCCTTTTCCAAAAAATTTCTCCTTATTTATACTTAAGGATAATTTGATAATTTTATCCTTATTATATATACTCCTTAAACCCCAAATTTCTCCTATTTTCTCTGGCCTTTTCTCATTTATTTCCTTCTCCCTTTTCTTTCTTACATTCTTAACTAACATCATTTATTCCCTTGCATTAATTCCTTTCTTTTTCTTGATTTTTCACTCTAAACAATACCTAAACATTAGTCTTAAGTTACTACAATGGTTATTCTCACAGATTGAGCAAGATTTAATGAAGAGGAAAATTTAGGGCTTATGCACAAATTGGAGATTTTTGAAATTAATGTAGAATTCAACTTCCTAAGGTTTCAATCAAGCTATTGGTAAGAGTTCTAACATATTTTAAGCTTTAATTTGCAGATTAATCGAATTTAGAACTTAGGGTTTATTGTGTATTTAAGAATTCTAAAAATTAAATTAAATTTTGATAAATTAAATATGAATTTAAAAAATCTAATTAGAAAATATTAAATTAGAAGCTAGAATAGTTTATATTGAGGTTTTAGTAAAAGAATCGAATAAATAGTTATTATACACAGATATTATTTATCTAGAAATGAGTGAGTTAGGGAGTTGAGTTTGCATGTTAATATGCTCTAAAGAAGATTATAATAATATAAGCATAACCATGGGATTTTATTTGGTGAAAATCGGATAAATGGTCGAAAATGGATATAACTTCAATAGGTTAGGTTTGGTTAAGGAAACTTTAGCACATTTTGCATAATTATGGCATATAGATTGCATTGGTTTTGTTTTGGAATATGGAGATTTATAAGAGTGTTGATATATGTAAATCAAGTTATGAGAAATCGAGAAAAGAGTTCTGGAGACGCAAAGGATAAGAAGGGAGTGCATACCCTCCTTAAACAGTGAGAGGTCCTTTACCTATTTTATTTCTTATAAAATATTTTTATAAAAATTATTATTTTAAACATTAGAAAACTGTTTTAGATACGCTTATGTACTATTTGAATGTAAATTAATTTCAGTAACTATTTTATATAACTGCTATGTTTTATAATTAAATTGATTTTAATAAACTATTTCTAGTAAAATGTTTTAAGTTTATTAGGATGCTTAAAAAGTGTTTTGAACTAGCTTGTGAAATTTTGAAATGCCTATTGATTTCAATTGCAAATGTATGTGATTTGATGTGTTTGTTATTTTAATATTGTATTTAACTTGATATTGAAACTGCCCTTAAGGTATAGTGTTTTAAAATAGTTAGCTTTTGTATTGGTTTGATAGGTGATGGAGCCGATAAGTCGGTTATTTATGATTATGGCTAGTAGACTAGTATGTTCACTATAGTCTATGAATGTTATGGTCAGGTACCTTATAGGCAGACTTATTGGAAGTTGCATAGAGTAAAGGCGATGAACTAGCTATTTTATGATTAGGTATCCTGTAGATAGTCTAGTGAGAGACTATATAGGAGAAGGACGATCTATCAGATGTCATATGGATTAAGTACCTTATGGGTAATCCAGTGAGAGACTACATAAAAGAAGGGTGATGGCTCTCGTACTATTATAGATTTGATGGATAGTACGAAGATAGCTACGATCATCACCATGTGATTACTCTTAAGCAAAACTAGTCAGGTGGGAAACGTTTTGAGATAAAAAGATTTTCTTTAACTTGTATATAAAATATTTTGATAAAGAAAATAGTTTTATGAAAAGGAATTTCATTGGTGTTCATGGAGTGTATCTCAGCTAAAGTACTACTCTAAAAATGGACTACTGTCCAATGTTTTTTTTTTTTAAAGAAAACATAGGCATAGTAACTAAATATGAGATTTATAAATAAATAATTTGAAAGTATGTATGATTACAAAATGAGATTTTATAAAATAAATGATTTAATTTCTTAATGTTTTATTCTATTATCTTATTTATTAAAATAATTCACTTATAGAGTATATTTTAGTATACTCACTCTCTACTTTACCCCTTTTAGGTTAGTAGTTGTTGAGAGATCAAGGTGTGGTAGTAGATTAAGATTATTATATGTTTCATTTGTTTGGTATCTCGACTCATATTCTATCTAAAATTCACTGGAGAATAAATGGTATTTTGAGTATTGTATTTATCTTCATATACTTAACTATTTGTTTTCTGAGCCATTATGTTTGACGTTTCTGATTTTAATGTATTTTATATACTAATTTATTATTTATAAATTTATTGTGAACTATTTTAAATGTATAGTGATTTGTAGAACAAACGATACTTAGATGCCTTGTATATATTCGAGTTGTATTCTAGGTTGATAGAGTGTAACTTGAATGTAAGCATTGGTTATTACGTGTGGGACTCCATTTAGGGCATAACATGACATCTTAATTTTTAGTTTCTTGAGATCAAGGTACATTTTACTGGTGTGGATGTAAAATTCTATAAGACCTGGTCCAATACTATCAATGATATGTGAAGTTTTGATGTAGGACTCGATTTATCCCTCTCCCTAGCTATCCTACTAGTCTATCAAGAGCCATTCTTTTCTCAAGCCTTCTTACCCTAGACCACTTCTTGTTCTTTAGAATTGGGCTCATAAAATCTTAGTAGTCTATTAAAAGCTACTATTTACTCAGGCTTTCTCTTCCTGCACTACTCCCTACCCTTTAGAACTGAGTTGTTGCACTCCTACCCAGCATTAACTTTTGCCTAGTTCGTCTCTGAATCACCATTATCATAGACGAACCACTATCATTGTACTGGAAGAGAGTCAGCTCTAATACTAATTGTAAGACTTGACCCAATACTATTAATCATATTATCTGCTTTGGGTTAATTTTTTAAGCTCTGATATTAATTGTAAGACTTAGCCCAACGCTTAATGATATAGCTTGCTTTAGGTCAATTTTTTGGGACGCACAGTTTTATTTTTGATAATAAGTCAATACCCATTCCAAAAAATTTCATTGACAATTTGGGTCTAACTCCACACATATAGTACAGTAACTTCTTCTCTCATTTCGCTATGGGACTCGATTCATCCCTACCCTTATCCATTCTGACAGTCTACCAAAAATCGCGTCTTACTTAAATCTTCTTGTTTTAACACCACTCTTTGCCTTTTAAGATTGGATCATTATAAGTTGAGTCCTTTGAACACTTTCATCATTAAGGTTAGTAAATAATGTGTGCGCTTAATTTTTAAAGGAGTTTACTGAGGTCCTTCAATCTATGGTTACTTGAAGCAGATGAACTTCTTGGTTGGCTTTGACACTCAGAAACGGACTGTGTTTTCGTCTTATTACAGAGAATCAATTGATTAGTTATCTTGTAATTGTCAATTCATGGTGTCTGTTTTACTACAAAGCATCGATTTATTATGCTGTAATTGCCAATCCATGGGGTAACTATTTATCATGTATTGAAAACATTTCAATAAAGCTTTATAAAATCTAATGAGTTCAACTGTTCAAACCGAATTGATTTGCCCATGAAACAAGGATAAACAAAGAAATAAATTAATTTTTACTGAGATAAATTGTACGGATTGCTGATATTAGTGGACGTATAATTTTCGATTTTGCCGGAACGTTAATATGATCACTATAAAATTTACAAATCAAGCACTTCTTTTATATGTGTCATGGCAAAGAACTGCACATGGTTAATTATATGAAAATGAATATGGATGGGGTTAGACTCAAGTTTGGGTTAGGCTGCAGTTTGAATGAACATTTTGCCAATTTATCAACATGGATTTGGTTAATAGCTCTTCCATTTAATCTTAAGCTGAAATACTTCTTTTCATGAACTTAACCAAGTGGTAGTCAATTGAATTTATTATAAAGAGCCGTAATTCATATCCATCAAGTTTTTTGACCATTATCGCTGTACCAGTATCCATCAAGATTTTTGACCATTAGCGCTGTACCAGAAACACATAAAGCAATAATTGAAAGGTGAGAAAAAAATTAAAGTGATCATTAGAAAAGACGGCCAACGTAAAACAAAACATTTTAGTCTATTGCTTATCATATCCCTTTAGTAGTACATTGGGCAGCTATTATTTTACATTGACCCAAAAAAAAAGCGCAGGTTAAATTGCAGCAACGCAGAAACTCGTACATAGGAAGACAATACAGTGTACGACTAATAAAACTAAAATCCCATCACTTGGTGCAATCAGTTGGTTTAAAGGAGACTGTCTTTTTCTCAATGTCATAGCCAATCAAGAAGTTTCCCTGAATCAAATTACCATAAATTGCTTTACCATTCGAACCTATGAAAGTGAAGCATGCAGTTTCTTTGTCTCTCAAAATAAAGTTATCCATACTCAACTTCACATCTGCGCCCTTGAAGTTTACCGTGATTTCGGGAAGTTTAGAAATTGCTCCACTGTCGTAACAAAGAATTTCAGGGTCTGCTATGGGCTCTGCTTTAATGAAACTGGACACTGCTGAAAGCACTTCTAAGTTAAACTCTTCTGGTAAAAAGGTCAATGTAGTGCCAGAATCAATTATGATGTTACCTTCCGAATTTGTAAACGAAGATCCATTGTAAACGATTCTCTTATCTCCTACAGTGATTGCTTCGAGTGTTAGAAAGTAGAAAGTTTTGGGATCTTTCACTGTCAAGGGAGTGGAGACAACCCCAGAACCGGAAACGATCCCGTTGACACCGAAATTGATTTTGCTTGAGACTGAATTCTGAGAAAAGAATGGCACCAAGCAATAGGAGAATTTACCGCCGGTTGAAGCTCCCAATTGGGTTGTCAGGGAAAGATTTCCTCCTCCAAGGCCAACAATACCAGTTGTTTTATTGTTAAATCCTCCATAATTGTGGTGCCCACAAGCGAAGGTAGTTTCAGGCAGAAGCACGGATTGTCCAGTTGTTGAACCTAAAGTAACTGTATCGGCAGCAAGATTACCAATAGAGAAAGATCCATCAGCATAAGAAACTGAATACAGGCATTTTCCCTCTGTAGAACAAGTGGTATTAAGCGGCGGTATTGCACACTGTGTCGAGGGGCAAGAAAAATCTTTGTACGTAGAAGAATTTTTAGGAACAAAACGTGGAGAGACTTGCTTGAAACATAGAGGGCAAGGATTGCATTGAGTCCATATAAGATCACTTCCCGTATCAGCCCCAGCGAGTATTTCTACAGGCGGAGTACCGATTGATATATTCATAAGATAATCACCAAAGTTGGGTATTATATCAGCTTGGGCCGTATCGAGAGAGACAGAGCTTTTGGGATCAAAGCGATTGAGACGATTAACAGAACGACGAAAAGCATTTCTCAATCGTTGCTCGGGCGTTAAATTAGGATTGTAAAAGGGAGACTTGGGGGAGTCAACATGGATCAATTCAACACTAAAACTTCCGTTTCCAGCTTCGGTTGAGGAGACAACAATATACAAAGAAAGAAAGGAGAGAAATATTACTGCGAATGAAAAAGAGAAGACAGAGAGAGAATTCACAAACTCCGCCATATTCAAAACTGTAAGATAGACGATGGAGGTGGCGGAGTGGGAATGATGCCGTTTATATAGAGGAAAAAAAATTGTGACGACCCAGAAAATGTAGACAAAGAAAAATAAATAAAACATAATGAAAAAAATGAATATTCCACAATATTACTGTCCAATAAATTGAAATGCAACTTAATTTCTTCTGTTATAGCTCATTGAGAGAGTGACGATTGCCTCATTGCAGCAACTCGAAGGAATTTTCGAAATTTCATTGGCCTAAATTAAATAAACTAACTGTTAAACTGTTGTACAAGACTTCTGACTCTTCAACAGTTGATCAATCTATTATTAAAACTTAATTGACAACCATTAATTAAGATGAAAACTGTAGCTGCCCGTGGCCCATAACCACGTGCCCATCCGCTGTGTATGAGTTGAAGTTTTTGGTATACTTGTTGAAACATAATTTAAGAAATTAGAATATACCTATTGCAATTTGACGTTTTAATTTTTGATAAAGAGAATCTAATTTATTTGAAAATATAAATTGTGGTAGGAAGATCCCTTATATGCTCATTATTAACATATCCATTCACAATTAACTCTATTTAAAGTTGATTTCGAAGAATTTTATGATATTTAAAATACTGAATTTAATATTTTTTTAATTTTAAGGGGTAGAGCTTGAATTCTTTAGTTTTAGGGGGTGGAACCTGGGGCTTCATGATTTGGAATAGTTTTCTGTTACACTCATACTGGCCTTTTCTTTTATGTTAGAATGTAATATTCGCTAAACACTCATGCAAAAACACATTCCTCTTATGTTATTGGTATTATTCAAATATTCAGAGTAGAAAGAGATTGTGAAACAGAATGCTTTAAAAAGGTAATAGTTCAACATCCAATCTATCACTTATAAAATTTTAATCTAATTGTAAATATTTTATAATTGCGCAATATATATAACTGGCTCTGATATAAACAGTTTAACTTCTCATTTCTTGGATTATTTTTAAATTTGGGTCCAAAATCCAAAACACGAAATCGATTTAATTCAAACTGTTTTATAGATTTATGTCTAAATTTAAATTTTGAGCTAAAACACAAAAACACAAAAATACAAAGCACCTGGAACATATATATTGTGAAAGCCATGCAACTTTCTGTTGTAGTTGTCATTGGATCAAAATGGTGCTGCTAAGACAGGAGGAAGAAGGAGGTGGATCAGCTAAAAGAGGAGTAACATACTCCCTATCCCAAAATATCTTACTTTCTGGCATTTAATGGGCTAAGTTGAAATCCGTTCAAAACCACAATATTATATACAAATCAACTTATAGTAGGATAATAGACCCTTCTTGTTGGTATGGTATGATAATATTAAGATTTGAATGACGACAAACTTTCTTCCTATTCCCTTGTGCTTGGGGCAGAGTGAGGTGAGATGGGAGTGTCCGAAATTAAAAAAATACAATCAAAACACTAGATATTACAAATGTATGAAAATGACTTATTATCATAATATGACCACAAACATATGATCTAATAATAGTTATAAGTATTTAACATTAATCACATATTAAACTAATTTAATTATATGATATAAAAATAATTATATCATCCTTAAACTAACGCATAAAAAATTGTCTCTAGTATTATTACTGTTACACCTCTTAATAATTGATATATTTAACCAACTTTTTACAGTTGAAATTAAATTTAATATATATAATTGATGAATAGTTAATACGCCAAAATTTGTATGTTTGTAAAATTTAATTTCACGAAAGTGTCTACATCTAATGACAACTAAAAAATATACAAAAAAGGAGTTATATATATTTGTTCAATTTCATTAATCTAGCTAGAAATATTCTGTTGGATCAAAATTATGATCTCGAAAGCCTAAATTTTCTTGTAACATTTTCTACCTAATCAATGTACGTTTGAGAATGTTTGAATATTCCTATTTGATTAAATTATTAATTAATTATAAGTTGCGATAATTCGAGAGAAACAGTTTCTGTGGTGGTAAAGATAAAGCCAAATGCTGGTAAAGATAAAGCCAAATGCATTCACTGAGTGTAGTCAAGCGATTCTATTTTGGGGGAGCATTTGTTTTAATTCTGGGTTCAAATTTTTTAGAGTATATTCAGGTATAAGAGTTTAGTGTAGTCGGAGTTTTATTCTGTACTTAGTACTACTGCAGTGTGATCCCTATACATGATCTTAATTAATTTAGGACAAGTACTGTGTGATTTGCGAACACATAGTGAGTGTCTGACTCGTGTATAGTCGGCCGCTACAGTAATAACTGAGTATAGGAATTTTCTTGTTATAAAAAGAAGAAGAAGAAGAAGAAGAAGAAGAAGAAGAAGAAGAGATAAAGCCAAATACTTGTGAATATCATAAACACACTATTAAATAATGGCCTCTGTAGTACGTCGAAAATATTTTATAAAATTGACTAAAAAACAAAACACAGCAACTCACTCTTATTATGAAACCTAATTGCAAGCATCAAACATACAAAATCTTGTCATAAAAATTAATTACATATCCTACCCATCTGCATAAGGTGAAACAATTCTTGAGTTGAGAGAATGCTCACTGTATTTCGTTACTTATAATTATCAAATGGCCCAATCCAAGTGCTAGCTTAAGAGAAAAAGGTGATATATTCATAAATAGATGCTATGACAGTTCAATCATTTGACGATTTGTTATATCCTCCGTGTTTAGGGCATGATGTCGGAGTAATGAATTTAAATAAAACTCACTTTAAAACTTAACGAGGAAGTGCGATAATTCACAAACTTCGCTATGGTCAAAGCTGTAAAGTAGACGATTAGACGAATGGAAAGAAATTGATGATCATGAAATTGTCGAGAAAAAACAAACAAAGATAAAGAAAAATGGTTGTATAGGGGAGGAAAGAAAGCGATGATCATGAAATTGTCGAGAAAAAACAGACAAAGATAAAGAAAAATTGATCTTCCAAAATTTTCCCCGTCCAACAAGTTGGACTGCAACTTAATTTCTTCCGTAACAGACTGAAAGGCAACTATGAGAGTGACAATTATCTAATTATAACAACTTGATGGAATTTTTGAAATTTCTTTGGCCAAAGAATTTGTGGGGGAAATTTCTTTTCTCTGATAACTATATTGGATTACATATGCAAATTAATAATTATCTAATTAATCTAAATTTTTACTTGAATAAATATATATTACTGATTGAGTTGTAATGAGATAAACTATAGTAAAATAATAAAATTTGATCATACCGATATATATTCAAATTAAAATTCTTCAAAATTCAGGTAAATTCTAATAGGAGAGTCCTCTACAATTTATTTTTAGACTTTCGTTGCTTATCAAATTAACCTATTTTAAATCAAAAAATATATAAAATTAGAAATTTTATTGAATTATTTCGTATTGACAACGTGTCAGTTTTTCTTTATAGATTGCTGTTTGTTCAAGGTAAGAGGAACCTCTTATGAATATATGACTCAAAACCTATCAAAAGTATTGCTCGTTCTGGTTAGGTTATCTTATCAAACACCAAACGTGGACAAGAAAAAGCCCAAGATCATATCCTCTCTTGTACCTTTATAATCCTTTGAAATATAATAGCAGGTCCAGAATAAGATCTTCGCCCAACACTTTAATATTCGTCTCTTTCGAAAGCCTTATTCTTTGGGTCAGGGTATCTTATCAGATGTCGAACGTGGGTAAAAAATGGTCAGGAATTGGACTGCTAATACCTTCATGGTCTTTCAAAATAATAGACGTAGGCATAAAAAAAGATCTTCCCCTAACACTTTAACATTCTTTCTTTTTGGAAGTCCTGGCCTTCAGAGTTAAGGT
The DNA here is from genome assembly GCA_035221805.1 of Trichilia hirta. Taxonomy (NCBI): domain Eukaryota; kingdom Viridiplantae; phylum Streptophyta; class Magnoliopsida; order Sapindales; family Meliaceae; genus Trichilia; species Trichilia hirta. The sequence goes on along the minus strand of JAWDEX010178085.1, from coordinate 3,332 downwards.
ATCTTATTAAAATATCAGATATGGATAAAAAAGGGCTTGGAATCAAATTCTCACAAGTACCTCTAAGATTCTTTAAAATGTTAATGGTAGACCTGAAATAAAGTCTTCAACGAACACCTGAACTTTTATTCCTTTTGAAGGCCCAACCATTTGGGTTCGAGCATCTTATTAAATACCCAACATGGGTGAGAAAAGGCCTGGAATTGAATCTTCACTAGTTCCTCTATGGTCATTCAGAATAATAAAAGTAAGTCTATCCATATCCCAATACCTTAGTATTTATTCACTTAAAAGCCTTGACCTAAAGGTAGTATCATATTAATTATGGCCGTAGATGGAAAAGAACTTGGAATAAGATCCTAATCAGTGTCAGTGCCTCTATGACCCCTAATATGTACATAAGACAAACTTAGATTGGGATTCTCGTCACTAATGTCTTGATAATTGAAGTACCCATGGAATTAGGATTTTACTCAAAAATAGGTTGGGAAAAGACCTAAAATTGGATCTTAGTCAGTTCCTCCATAACTCGTAGCGTATATGCAAGGCAAACATAGAATCTTATCCACGTTATTATCTTCATATGGCCTTATAATCATTATGTTAAAGTATTTTGTCTAGGCAAAAAATTCAAACATTTAACATAAGTTTTCTGGTCAGATCAATTTAATCACGAGTAGAGGAATAAATTTTCATCAATAAATAATAAGTTACAATTTACATTGATATTGTACAAGATTTTGTAGAATGTTATCCTTTGAAGAGGAATCTAGCTCTATGAAGGCTTTAGAGGGGCCTTGGTCTGTACTTGGGGGGATTTTAACAAGCATAGTATAGACAATATCTTTTTTGAGCGCATCTCCCATAATAGGTTTGTTAGTGACCCTAGCATTGATGGCATCCTTAGTAGGTGTTCAGGAATCAAGAATTTAGTAGTAAAGTTAAAAAACTCACGCTCAAGCTTATCAAGCTACCACTTGAGGTCAATATCAGGGTAAGATTAAGGGAATAGCTGGCTGGTCAAATTGATCCCATTATCAGCCCTCGCCTTTTACCTAGCCTTCAGATTTGCCTCAGCTCTTTTTATCCTTTTGTCCAATCCTATTACAGTCTTATTCACCTCAAAAAGGTTTTTTTCTCTAAAACTCAGCCTCAACAATAACTTTCTTTGTAGTTGTCTAGATATAGCTGTTCATACTATCTTCACATCCAATTTAACCTATAAATCTTTAACTTGCTCATTTGGTTCCTGGTATAAATTAGTGAGTTTGTTATATTCTTAATGTAATTTTCATATGCCTTTTAGTAGTGATTAGTTCTTTACCCCGAGTGCTAAAATATTTAATTTTGCTAACGCCACCCTAGTTTCTATCCTTTCTTCTTTACTATGCAACTGCTTCACCATCAATTGCAATTCTACCTCTGAAGCCGTCTTTATTGCTTCATCCTCCTGAATTAATTGATTTAGTTGGGGACTTGACATGTCTTGATATTTTAAAGCATTCTTTAAATCCCTCCTGGTAAGGTCTATTATAAATGTAACCTATAGAAAAAAGTAAACACCATTAGTTTACAATATAAGGTGATAAGGTTAAGAAAAAAGGGGAGAAAACTAACTTGATGCATCCATCTACTCATAAAGTCCATGCATCCAAAGGCTTTATTGCAAACATACCCTCTGCCCTTTCAAGGGTAATCTACTCACCTCTTATATTCAAAAAGGGTAGGAGATGACTAAACTACTGCCTCTTTCCCTCGAAAAGATCTTTAGCTTCACCTGCTAAATTCAAGTAACCTTAACCCTACCAAATGGCTCTTTTAAAGCTATAGCCTTAGCCCTTTATATTTGTTCTTACCACCTTAAGCCTCGTAGGCAATAAAAAGCTCAATGCTTGAAAATCCTGTTGCCCTTTGAGCCAGGGTAGTTAGGGGAAAAATTAGTCACCTACATAAGTTATTTGTCTTCTTCTTCTTAAGCCCTCTAGCTACCCCTACCTCATTTTACTTTTTCTCTTATCTCTAGATACACTCTCTTGACTTTTAGGAGGTTTAGAGATAGTCTTCTAGTGGCTTCTTAAAGGTGCTTTAGGGGACCTCTTTCTCCCCAAGCTCTTTTTCCTTTTTTTTCTCTTTCTCCTAAGTACTTGTTTCTTATTTATCATTAAAGAGGGGGTTGTTTTTGCTTTATACCACCCCTTCTATCAATAGACCTTCAAGAACCTCTAAGGGTTTGGTTTCTTATCGCCTTAAGGTCTCTCATTGCTAGTGGTTGCATAAACGTTAAAGGCAATTTATAAAAATAAAGGTAGATAACCTAATGTATGGGGACACAGAGTAGTACTCGCCCTTATTCACCCGATTCTTTTTCTTTGTGAGCTCTCCTTTGGCCATTATGACTTTTACCATCCTTAATTTTAGTAGATAATTTGCTACAAGGATAATCTTCACATTATTTATGTAGGGCGTGATAGGTCAGAGTGCTTCCTATTAATATCTATATCTACATGAAGATAGTCTTGCTTAATAGTTATTCTTATTGTCCTTCAAATATTCTAGTTGAGTTAAAGCTAGAGAAATATCTACCTATGTCTTTAAAAATGGCAGGGATGTGCCCCTATAAGCTTTATCCCAATATTCAATAACAAAGAATCATTTATCTTTTTAGTTTTATTATAAAAGGAATTTTCTTTGATTGGGGAGACAAGACCCAAGCAAATCTGTAGATAACTCTGGCTTGAGTATTGGCTAAGATTCTTTCTTGAGCTATAGAAGTACAAAATCTTATTTGTCGAGTGAACCTGTAAGACAAATAATCTAATAAGGATCCTCTAGCTATTAAATGTTAGTTGGTATAGGGGGATCCTAAAAACTTTAAAAATTTTGGCAAAGTATGGCAGAAGTGGCATCCTTACTCTTAAGAACAAATACTCTTCATTCAAGGCGAGCTCCAATGCTTAAGGAAGACTTGACATGTCTTCCAAGTTAGTAACCTAAGGCTAATGTTTTTTAAGATCTTGAATAACTCTCGATAAGCCATAAGGTCCACCTTAGTAATAGTGGATGAGAACTAATCAGCCTTATAAGGACCTTTGAGCATACTAGATTTCCCCTATCAGATCTCTTCTAACCTCGAGCTGAGAGGTTGTTAGTAGAGTTTTTCCTTATATTTGTCATTTTTCCTATAGATCAGGTGAAAAGGGCATGAGCAACTAAAATTTGCTTGAGAGAAAAAAAGTGATCCAACTGATTCACACTTTAATTGTTATACCCAAGTATAGGTAGTCTTGTTATAGTATAGTCCAGTGAGTCCAAGTGTCGTATCCACAGGGAGT
>JAWDEX010178056.1:0-14607 GCA_035221805.1 Trichilia hirta | reverse complement strand
TGGATTGGATCCAAGAGTTGAAGCCCAAGCCCAAACATTAGGGAGTTAAGCTGACAAAAAAGATCTAGTGTTCGAACCTGGGGAGGCTAGGCATGAGTTGAGAACTCATCAGCTCTCTCGTTGGGTTTTCGTCCAGACTTGGCCCAAGGCCCAAGAGTTGGGAGGGGGTGGGCCAACAAAGAGGCCGGCCTTTTGTCAGCTCAACTCCCCAACATTTGGGCTCGGGCTCCAACTCTTGGATCCAAACCAACGAGCAGAGTGTATTGCCAATTCATTGGCCTGCCCCCCACCGACTCGAATCCTTGATCTCTATCAACCTCGAGTAGGTGAGTAACCACCTGAACTGGTTCAGGTGGCTACTGGGTTCGTGCACCAAGATAGAGATCTAGTGTTCGAACCTGGGGAGGCTAGGCATGAGTTGAGAACTCATTAGCTCCCTCGTTGGGTTTTTGTCCAGACTTGGCCCAAGGCCCAAGAGTTGGGGAGGGGGTGGGCCAACATCATCCACCTTTCTTAAAAAATATTGTTCATGCTAGCTATGATGATTGACCTATCCCAACAGCCAAAGATATACACATCATATCAGGATCCTAATATAGGCAATACCTAACTCATACCATCAATAATAATATGATGCCCCCAATTTATAATGCAAACTACAGATGAAAATGAAAAGCAACACCTTGTTTCTGACAATAACATCTGCAAGGGCAGTATTGCAAAAAGTTTTAACTTAATAAAGTACACAAATACTAGGTCATATATAGAAACAATAATTACCATTGATCCAAGATAAACATTGAATAATTCATTAACTTTAAGATTGTTAGGTGATAAATCTCATTTTCATTCTTCAATATGAATCACGATCTCAAATATATCATGAATGCCAGCCAAAACAGAAATTATGCTTACTTATCAAGATTGTAAATAAAGATACATCCCCCAAAAGATTGAAACCTTTGGTGGAGTAAAGAGGGGGAGAGAAAGAGTCACTTACTGGGCACATTCTGTAAGCTTTCCAAGATTTTGATTATCCAAAATAGCCAAAATCAACTTTTTATTCTCGTCAAGGTACTGCATCAAGCATTAAAAACGATGAATCAAACGTCTAAGTCCCTCCATTGGCATGTAATACATAACTATGTTCTTATCATATGAAGTTAGAATTAAAGAGGATGTAAGCCAACAAGGAGTGGAACTGCAGCAAAGGATACTTGGTTTCATATATGAGTGAACTTCCATATTTCTTTGTCAAAGCCATCCTATGGATGTGGAAAAAAGGGGAACCACATGAACCATAAGTCAAGAAAACGTAGGTACACAATTTATTATCAACAAAGTACTCTCACATTCCCATAATTCGAAAACTTTCCTCAGAAGGCTTATAAACGTCATCTCAAGTTTTCCTTGGGCATAGATTTCCACCTGAGAAAAGAACTATCGCACCATCAACTAAAGCTGCAGACTTAGCTGGAAATTTGCAGCTTTTGAGGAAACAGATGCTTTCCTGTGCTCGTTTTTGACAAATAACTTATTACTCAGCCCATGGGAACATCCATGAATGTTGGTAAAACAGTCACACTCGAGCATTGCCCTGGAACCTTTCAGTCTACACTTTTGATGAAAAAAAAAACTGCCACCGTTAATAGTGTAGACCAGAGGTTTGGCACATCCCAGCTGTTGTAATACTGATTCTGCAATGGCATGTTGTGCTAAAACTTCATTAATCCATTCAAACCATTCTGAGATCTGACTTATGCCCAGGCTATAATCCCACGCGTATATCACAGCTTGTGTCAACCCAAGGCAATGAGATCATGTATTGTGAGCTGGCCAACTTCAGATATCATCCTTTATGAGAGAGTCGTTATTGGATTTGGCTGTAACTGCCTCCAATCCAATTTCGGAGGCCACCTAAGCATCTAACCTAGTGGCACCGATCCACTTGGAAGTATTTGATAGGAAATTGATACACAAGTATAAACAAACAATAAATAACTACAAATTCATGCATCATGTCCTGACCGCCTATTATATTCCTTATCTCATCCTAAATGATATCATGTGTCACTAGATACCTTCCTATATTGTACGGGATGCATAAGTACACGACAAAATTGGCATATCTCGTACACAACAACAACTAACTATCAATTGTAACCCGTATGGTTAATCACTGACCCATCAGTAACAGAATTCCTTTCTTCAAGAATAATTTGCACCATCTTGTCATCTAAATAATCTTTCGTGGACGTCATGACCTTCAAACCCAATTTGAATCCTCCAAAATTTTCATTTTCAATTTTGTATTCAGCGCAAGTACAATCCAAATCAGGGTAAGCTTGTATGCACAAAAGCATCGATCTATTGCAAAGAGAAAATTTAACCGCCATAATCAAATTACAAAATATTCTTCTATACTCAAATCATTATTCTCTTATCACTTTCATAAACGTTTATTGAATATCTAGAATTACCAATTAAACCGTTTGACAAAGTCGGCCCCGCCTCAAGTTCTAAACACGCACATCTATGACAAAACCATCTCTTTAAACAAATGATCAAAAAACAACTCCAACTCAATAACGTCACATAGACATCCCAGCATATATATGCTTTTTGAATTTCTTCTCTACACACACATACGAATATTTATGGAAAATAAACATACAGAGAAAGGATATTACACCTTTTGAATCTGCTCGGTAGTGATGTTAGTGGGTGGAAATGAAGGCATGGCAGGAATCATTTGCGGGGGCTGCTGCATCTTGTAACAAAAACCCTAACCCTAATCAAGGAAAATTTCCCCAAATCAATAAACCCTAGGGACCTAAATAAGGATAAGTATGTTAAGAGAGTATGTCTAAGTCTACCTGTGCGTGGCTGAAGGGGAGAGATCTTTCCGCGGACGAGGTTTCTGCAATTTAAGACAAAGTTCAGTAATTTTATAAAGTATTTTTAAAATCTCTTACCAAACAAACAAACCATACTAGATTTGATATGTCCTTTAAAGACACCAACTCAACTCGCACTGTTTTTGGTTTACACGCCCTTGCTTAAATCTCGCTTGGTGTTGGCGCACGAATACGTGATGTGTCTGACTCTGACGGTCATTTGATATTCGTTACTTGGGCCTGGGCTTATCTCCAGCGTTGAAAACAGAAATTTATGTACGAAACTTGAAAGATGCATGAATGATGAATGATAGTCAGGCGGTAAAACGCGTACCATTCTTAAAATCAGTTCAACTGTACTTATAGCATGCGATCTCCGCTTTATTAAATGATTTGTCCAATTCTTTTTTATCCATTATATAAAACATAATTTTTATATTGTTTTAACATATAATAAATTTAATATTTTATCATAAATACACTTTCACATAAATAGATTGGGATTGTTGGACTGGTACGTAGCATTTTTAACTACTCTTGTTCAAGATGGATTTTTTTAATGTAAACGATAATTATCAATTTTAAAAGAGAAGTTAATTTTTAAAAAATTCAGATAACCAAAAAAATTTAATGATAATTTTTTTTAAAGAAATTATTTTCAAATGCTTTAATTTGGGATTTCTTTTACGTGGGAAAATTTATTTTATCTTAAAATATTTTAAATAATACAACAATGTTAACAAATAGTTAACAATAACTAATTATAGTTATTTTATATTAATTTATTTTATTATTACCTTTTCTATGAGTAAATAAATAATGCTTAAATAAAAATAACAAGATGAACGATAATAAAGGCCTAATTTTTTTCCGTACGCTTTCAAATTTTTTTTTTATGATAATAAAGTATAAAAATAAATTATTAAGCGTTATGAAATATAAATGTTTTTCCTTTAACACTTTGAAAGGGAAGGAATTCTTGAAGACATTTTTTTTATATAATGAATATTTTACATTGTACGAAGTAAAATGTAAGATATGTAATGAAAGTTAAATATATATTTAAATATTTTATTTTAAATCATTATATATATATTATTTTAAATATTTTTATACGCGGCAAAGAGTCGAAAGGGCTTCTTTTTGTTGAGTATTAAAGAAGCCTAATCTATACAATCATAGAAATTCATTGAACATTTTCGTTGTCTAAATAAGAACGCCAGTTAAGTTTGGAAGCAAAACAACCGAGATTCCTTCTCTAAATTTTTTAACTGTATAGGGATCCGATTTTCTCACCAGTGGAACTTGCGCCCTAATTTTACCGATAATTCCTTCCCTCTCCAAGCAAATTGTTCCCGATCATAGATTTGGATAACCAGGAAACATCAATTCCACCCAATAGTAAGCTAAACCTGGCTTCAGACATCTGGAAACGCCTTTTCCGACCGTGATCCAGAAGGTACCAACCAATTATCCCAAAAATCCACATAGGAATGGATATAAACTTGTTCAAGTTATGTTCCGGTCTCAAAGTACTCGGCTACTTCATGATACTGTTAGTTGCCGCAATTATCGCCGTATCATACTACGCGGTCGTTGTACTCACCTGTGACCCACAGTTGCTTCGAGGGGGAGTCCGCCCGTTTTTAGCCTTCTCAATTGTTATAATATTCTATGTCCGGATAATTTCTTGTATAGACTTGAAACGGTGTATAATTCTAAGTATATATATAATTTTTTTTTAAACAAAGGAAAATCTAAACGGAATTTATGATGTTTTGTAGCTTGTAATGTTGATATGAAGCTATGTCGTGGTAGTGTTTTGGGACCCTGGTTCCGTGCCCGAAAATTGGAGACCAATGTTGTCAGAGGAGGATTTGGAGGCTGGTAGTTCTTCAATATCATCAATTAATGAGGGAACTGAGGCATCGGGTGCGATGCAGTCATTTTCGGATGGAGTAACACCGGGAGGCTTCTGTGAACGATGCCAAAATGGGAAGCCTCCGCATTGCCATCATTGTTCTGTTTATAAGCAGACTTTGTCCTTAGAACTTCCCTTTCGTTTATTGATTGAATGTCGAAGAATTATTGTTTGACATCGAGATATTTTTGTGTATTGTCTATAAATCCTTTCTAAATCAATTGTTTTTATATATTAAATATACTGTCCATCTATGGTCTACAAACCTGGCTTTCTTTGGCTGGCATTCTTAGGAATAGTCCTATATTCTGAAATTGATGTTATGAAATAAAGCGGTCCTGTAATCATTTGTTTATGTTTCTGCAGGTCAAAGATGTGATCTTAAGATGGATCACCACTGTGATTGGTGTTGGAGCACGTAACTACAAGTCTTTTCTTCTTTTCTTAGTAAGATCTCTTTTCTCTGGGTATTTTGTGGTTCAGAATAAGAAATAGGTCTAGGTTTATGTATGCTTTGGTTGCAATAAATATGCATGCCTGTGCTTTCTATGCACATTGGTTTTCATACTTGCAAAGGTCACAGAACAAAAACCTAGTGACCTGGAGCTAGGTGGATTTTTTTACATCGATGAGGTCATTATTTTGAGTAATACAAACATGTATAGTCTAGTAATTGGTCAACGAATTTTCTTACAGCATAAACTTTTGAAGACTTTGGCCTGCTTTTATTAATTCATGCTTCTCACTGTTTGAGTACTTTGTTTTCTTAATGCTTCTTTAACTTCAAACTTGTTTTGACCCTGTAAGAGTGCTAAGGCAGAGGCTTTCTCCACATATAAACTTATATTTGGGTAAATTTTTTGTGTCTCCTTAAAAATGAGAATATTGGTCAAATGAAGCTACCTTGTTGGATTTAAATGTCACATTTGCATATAAAACGCCCCTTTCATTTTCTTGAATGTGATAAATGCAGAAAAAGGGGTTGAGGTGGTCGGTGGTGGTATTGCTTTTTACTTTCTCCCTTCTTTCCTGACTTGTTTGTTTTGTAGCTGTATACATTTCTGCAGACAACAATGGACACTCTGGTCTTGCTGCCTAGTTTTATCAAGTTTGTTAGCAAAGCCAGGAATCATTCTTCCTCTCCTAGCAATCTAGCGATCATTTTTTTGGCTTTTAGTAAGTTGTTCATGCAAATCGTTTATTTTTCATTTCTATATTTTAGTTCTGCGCAATTATTTCCTTTCTTTTCTTTTCTTTGGTTTCTTACGGATTCTTTAACATAATGCAGTTCTTAGTATGGCATTTGGTTTGAGTCTTCTTGGTTTTGTCGTTATGCATGTATCACTTGTATCAAGCAACACTACATCTATAGAGGTAATGTACACAACAGCTACTTTCATGTGCCTATCTTGTAGTTTATTTATTTAAGCCTGCTCCTGATGATTCAAGATCTCATATCATCATTAGCATGGCTGATGGCATTTTCCAGTAATTTGCCAGCTTGATGTCATCTCCATTTCCTTGAATTTGACATACAAATGTAACAATTACCTTGTACTACTGACTAGTCAATTGTCTGTAGAGATCATGTATTTGTAGCAGGGATCTAAGGCCTCATTTGATTGTTGCATATTACCTTCTAAAAATTATGTTTCAGGTTTATGAGAAGAAAAAGACAGTCAGATGGAAGTATGATTTAGGCAAGAAGATGAATTTTCAGCAGGTGATATCTTTTGCTCAAACTGTCTCGATACTTTATTCCTATATTAAGTGTCTGCGCATAGCTTAGGAAGACTAATTTCATATAAGGCTTATGGCTCATGTGGACATGTTCTGCAGTACGAACAGCGTAGGTTACTTCCTTCAATAAGTATTATATACAGTCTCTGACTAAAAGAATTGCAAAATTAACAAAGAAGGTACAATCAGTATCCCACTCTTTGTGGTTATTCTCTTAAAAAATATGTAATTTGGTAGGATGCAATTAATCTTAATTGTAGTGGCAAATTTAAGACGTTCCTTTGGAGAAATTGTTATAGTCATGGTTCTCGTGTTGTTAAACTTTCCCTTTTTCTTGTTGAAGGTTTTTGGTGCAAAGAAGGTATTATGGTTCTTTCCTTTTTTCTCGAAAGAGGATTTAGATAATATACCTACACTTCATGGCCAAGATTTTCCAACACGTTCAAATGCTTAACTTTAGACATGGCAAGCTTTCCGCTATTAGAGGTACTGCAGGAGTTCCTGCCGTATTCTTTTACTAAGTTGAAACAGAGTATCTGCCAAAGGAAAAATATTTTTCCTTATATTTTTCATGAAATATGTAGATAAAAATTTTGGCCAAGAAATATGTTTATTGTACAATTTCATAGAATTCAGTGTGTTCATCCTAATACTAGGAGCCTACTAGTTTGGAGTATCCATTCTAAAAGTCCACATCAATGGAGCCTACTAGTTTGAAGCAACTTATACAGTTGTACTTGTCTATACCATTATTGGGTTTCAGCCTCTCTCTCTTTTTTGGAAAGAAATTCTTCTTATTGTTGTTACTATTTAAAGCAAAAAAAGAAAAAGATTTCCATAACAAATATTCATGATATGTTTTTATAATTTTATGTGCCTTGAATTTTCTGATTCTATTCATCCATTTTGGTATAATAATTCATCGAGTTAATTTTATTTAGAACCATGTTCTTTTCAAAATTAGTGATAAAGGTTCAAGTTTCAAAGAATGATCCTCTGTCAGTGCCTGGTGTTCTAGAACCAGCTCCTGTTGCTGTTATAAATATTTTCAAACATTTGACTATCATTGATTCAAGCAATTTTTTGGGTCATTTTTTCCATTTTGGTTGTGTTTGTTTCATCCTCTCCCTTTCTGAATGGTAGGAAAATGAAGTTGAAACAGCCTGCCACACTGGATTGAGTCTAATATCTGAAGTTCATTGACATAGTTACATCGTAAAGGAGCTCGGAATTTGAATTTGAATATACAGGATATTATCTCAGCTATTAATCGTGCCTAGCTAGAGAAGAACCTCCACTTCGTTTTTCTTTGATCTATCCTATCTTTTGTACGCAGTCCATGTATGCCATAGGCGTCGCGTTCAGAAATAGCCACGTTGGCTTTTGAAATTAAGAAGACATTGATGGTATTGGTTGAAAAGACTTTTGGAGTACGACACACTTCCAACTAATAGTCTAATATGCGACTGCAAGTCTACACAAATATGCAAATGTTGAACTGGTGAAGGCAATATTTTTGCTTGCAGTCAGAAGCATAAAACTTGATTCCCACGGGCCTTTCCCAGGTCATTCAGCAGTAAAATATTGGATCGAAACCACACATGCTGATACCTGTCACTTGCTTACTCACTTGTGAGTCATGCTTGCTACTTTTCAAATTACAACTGCTGAAAAAAAAATTGACTAAACTGTTTCTATCGTAATATAGACTTAAAAACAACGAAATAAATTATGAGAATTTATACGACACTCTTACAGCCAATTGACAGGCGTATCATACACCCCTAATCATGTTAGTTAAAGTAATTTGTATATAAATAATACTCAACAAAACAATTGATCCCAGATAAAACTAAGAATGACGCACAGTATTACAATAAAAGCCAGGCTCCGAGACCGGCACAGTAGCCAACGACAGCCAAAAAAGCAATTTCCTTGTTTCATCATTTTTCCATGTCAGAAAGTGAGTTCCCTACCGACGAAACTAGAGGACTCTGTTTCGATCCACTTTGTTCCCAACCCATACAGATCTCTGAAACGGAAATAGCCAACAAAGCAATGACTGGAGTAATTAACAGAATAAGACCTAAAGGCACCATCCACAGCTGACTATAGGTGGAATGATATTCATACTCCCAGTAACCTAAAATCAACCCTCCTGTCATGCTTACTAAGAAGGACCACAAATAACTTACGCATGGCTTCTCAGTTTTCTCAATCTGCTGCTGCTGCCTTTTAGCCACATATATCTCTTCTTTATAAAACTCCATCATAAATGAAACCCAAAAGGGACAGCCAAAACCGGTCTCGGCTCTCGATTTCCCTGAAAATTAACAAATGAAAGTGAACATATTATATGCTTGTAGCTAAACGCTAAATTAGAAAGTAATTCGATCAGAAGAGGAAGAAGAAGAATGTAGAGTGACGTACGAAAGCAGATGCAAGACTGAGAGCTAGGATTAACAAGGCAAGAGTCTTGTGATTTGGGCCTTGGATATTGCTACTCCGACAAGTAAACACGAATTGAGCTACCCATCGGACGTGCCTTTTGATCAAAGTTGTTATTAATTAAAAGAATAAATAAAAATAAGAAAATGATTACGTCGAAGGATATTAACACTATTTGTCGAACGGGGCTATCTGGGGTAGATTTCATTGACTTTTTATCTTGTGGGTTTCTTTCTCGTGCATCATTTGAGTGGTGGCTTGTTTGATTTAAGAAAATAGTGACGTCATGTTCTCAAAATTTCACAATTACAAACGAAAATGGAAGAATCTTGCTCGAAATCAAATGAATCGAATTATTTAATTTGGAGACTCGAGAGTGAGGTTTTCAGCTTTCTTCCAGAATATAATTAAATATTGTTATTAAAGTCTTTAATTTAATCTTATATATAGTTTCCAATGAAGCATTCAGTAGATTCTAACCCCCGGCAACTTCACGGTGGATTCAGATTGTAGGGGAAAGAGAATTACAAACCACGGATTTCTTTTCTATTGACTTTTCTTTAAGTAAAGGATTAATTCTATGTAATTGGTTAATATTACGACTAACCTAAAAAGTTTTAAAGATCGGTTTCCATGCAAATGTCTATATAATGATGTAAATGTCATTCGTATTGAGTGGTTTGAGTGTCCCACTTCTCTTATAGTTGTGTCATGTAGAGGTAACATTTCATTTCATGTGTATGACTTGGGAATCCTCCATATGGAAAGATATCCACAAACAGGTTACAACGCGACAGTCACATTACAGACAGGTTCCAAACTTCCAATACGCAGTAGACAAGGAAAAACACAGGCAGGAGTTTGTGTTTGTTAATTTTTTCGTGTGAAGAATGATATTTAGGGTTTACAAATTTAAAATGGTTTTGTTTTATTAGTTTATATTTGAATCTTTGTTTAAATTATTTCAATTTAATTAAGATAAGGGTTTTACTATAAAAAGTGCCTTTAACATTGATTAAGGTTATTATATTTAGTAAATTATATTAATTAAAAATTATATAACGCATAAAAATTATTTATTAATTATTATATTAAATATGAAAAATTAATATAAATAGTAAGGCACTGTTTAACAAAGCACTGAAGATAAAATTTTTAACTTAAATTTGAATGAAAAAAATTTGAATAAGATAATTATTTTATTTTTTGAATAATACCTTTATTAAATTATGTATTTTCTAACAAATAGAATTTAAATTATATTTAACCATTTATCTTTTATTTTGTCTAATTCTTTTCTTTGTTTTTTGAATTATCATAAGTTTAATTATTAGTTTACTTAAAATAATTAATTGCATATCTGAAATAAGAATTTCTCTCACTAACAATATCTTATCGTTAATTTTTAAAGAGGTCTCTTGTACTAAATCTGTATATAAAATGAGAATTTTCAAAGTCAAATCAGTTGTAAAGGATAAAATTAAATTTTATTGTTATGTAAAATTTAATTCGGAGATAAATTAATAAGAATTTTCTGTCATTCAATTATCTAAATATTAAAGTTTAATTTATCAGATTTAATTGTTATTTATTTAATAATTAAATTATTATAATAAACTTATAAATTTACGTATTCAAAATAAAATTAAAATACAATTTATTTTTAATTTTCAATCTTCATAACTGTAGAAGGATATATATGTCAAAATATAATTTTTCATATTATTAATTTTATAAAATCAAATATTTAAATATTTAAAAATAAAAAAATAAATATATAATTTAAATTCAACTTTTTTCTAAATTCAAATTTACTAACATTTGAATTTCAGATAAGAAAAAATTAATCCACTTTAGTTAGCTACGAAGAAAGACAGTTTTCCCAAGACTTTTGTGATGTGGGCCCACACCTACTCTATCTGTTGGAAAATACCCAATAAACTGGTCTAGATATGACAGTCACATAGAGCCCAACTTGTAAAATAGTATTTGGGCTTATGAAACAAGTGTAAAGTGTCGCTAATTTGCAAGCCAGACGTGTGATCTCACATAAAAAAATCTCTCTCGAATCGAGAATATATGGATGACGTTCCATGACTCCACGTAAGCGCAAAGAACAAGATAAGGGGTACAATTGTCTATTCAATATACAGAAAGGTGCGGAGTAAGCTCTCAGTTCGAAAGCTGAAGAAGAAAAAGACGTCTATTTTTGGACGTTTACAATTATTGAAGAATCGTTGCCTGCATATTTTTCGTTCACTCATTTTTGTTGCAGTTCTGTATATTCCCAACGAAGCTATGCCTAAATTACATAATTACCATTACTTTATTTTTGAATTGAATGTCACAAACCAATCCAAGTTTCCTCGATTATTTTAAATTGCATATAAATATGTAAATATTTTTAAAAAGGAAAAAAAAATCCATTCTAACATGCCCAATGTTTTTATAATTATTTGTCAACTATTTTGTGGCGGAGATTTGTTGTTCTTTTGTTTACTAGAATAATACCTGGTTTAACAAGAGATAAGGAGAAAATAATGGAAATTAATTGTTTTTTTTATATTTTAACCTAGATTAACATGTCATTAGAATTTCTTTTTTTATATCATTTAATGAGTTTATGAGAAAATATACAAACAAATATTAATGTACTTAAAGATACGAGGCTTATCCTGCATTATATCAATATATGTTTATCTGTTAGGACAATTTGGTAAAATTGAGGCAAATCATATGGAGCGGGCAGACGCGGATATTACACGGCCTTATGTGATTGGATGAGGGATGGTAATTGGGACGCACATCTGTTTGTACGACCCACTTCAAACGTCATGAACCTACGTTGATAGTAGATGCCGAATTAGAGCCACCGCTGCCAAACCCGGGTCTTCGTCTATCCTAACAACTAAAACAAAACTTGTTCCGACACAACACGTAACAAAAAACAAGAATTTAAATCTGGTTCCGATTCCGTTGGTTCGTATTCCCACCAGTGTGGTGTTAAATTCACCTGAAATTCCGTCATTATAATATTACTGTGGTTACGCGACCGCCAAAGGGAAAATGAGTGTGAAAGTACCGGCATCGACGACACGTGTAGGGAAGTACGAATTGGGTAGAACCCTTGGTGAGGGTAGCTTTGCTAAGGTAAAGTTCGCTAAACATTTAGAGACCGGAGAATGCGTTGCTATTAAAATTGTCGACCGTGATCAAGTCCTCCGTCACAAGATGGTCGAACAGGTATACGATGAGTACATGCATGTATAGTATACGTATACAGATTCAATACCGGAGCTAGAAGGAACGAGTAACAACAATAATTTTTATTGTTTAATTTTGACAATGAATATATTATTTATCTTATCTTTATCTCATGGTCCTTCTGGTCATCGATGGAGAAGTGGGAACCGAAACCTCCGAAGTGGACCCACTTCCTCCGGGCGGGTTGAGAAGGCAGTCAGAAATATTCATGATCAATAAGTCAAAGTCTTTGTCTTGATAATAGTTGATGTATAAAATATAAAAATGCTACAGTTTTTTTTTTTTAAAATGCATTTCCAATATAAACTTAATTAATCAGAGATGAACTAACTGTTTTATCATTTGTCTATGACTCTGTTGTTGACAGATGAAACGAGAAATATCAACCATGAAGCTGATTAAACATCCGAATGTCATTAGAATCATTGAGGTATGATAGAATCTCTTCAATTTTCTTTCATTAGTTTTGTTTAAAAGCCCAACCTTTGCTCTGTCATAACAGTAGCTTAAAACCCTTTTTGCATTATTGTTTATGAGGGAGTTATGTGCCAAACTTTCGTTCCCATTGTCACATGATATACTGCAACTAAATTTATAGTTGGTAATGGAATTTGTATTACGCATTGATTCACAGGTTATGGCAAGCAAAACAAAGATCTACATTGTTCTCGAGTTCATTGACGGGATTGAGCTCTTCGATAAAATCGTAAGACATTGTTCTTCCAGAGCACATGTTTGAATGCATTTTTTTTAACCCTGAATTCCTTGTGATTATCATACATTTTTAAATATTAAAAATCTTTTGGAGTTGGCAAATTGGTCAGCTATTTAGATATAACTTTTTTTAAATGGACGGTGTGATTTTCCAGGCCAAGCATGGGAGATTGAGAGAGGATGAAGCCAGAAGATATTTCCAGCAACTCATTAATGCTGTGGACTATTGTCATAGTAGAGGGGTGTACCATAGAGATTTGAAGGTTTAGCAAATTTCATTTCTTGAATTCTCGAACTTTTAGCTATAATCGTGTCTTATATTGTGGATTTTTGGTTCACTTATTCAACTTGTTCTCTGATTCATCATTTATATGTGGTCTGCATCTTTACAGCCAGAGAATCTTCTTCTAGACTCTTATGGTGTTCTCAAAATTTCAGATTTTGGTTTGAGTGCGTTCTCACAAGAAGTACGGGTAAGGGTTGTTCAATTACCACCAAAAGTAGTTAAGATGTCGTTGTTGAGGACAGGTTTATATATGTTACAAAATTTTTATATATGAGTTCATAATGCCAAGAAATTTTACCACACCTGGACGATATACTGTACTGGTGTCAGAAGAGCTCTAGTAATCATTTAATCTTGAATGGTCTATTATAGATTTCTATGCCATATGTGTGTAGAGCTCTCCCTTATCTTTTCAATTACTGAAAATATGTGATTTACTACAGGAAAGTTGGGGAAAGACTTCTGGTCCATATATACATAAAAGGCAGAGCTAACTAAAATTTTTCTTAATGTAGGAGGATGGGCTGCTTCATACTGCTTGTGGTACACCAAATTATGTTGCTCCTGAGGTATCTATCAATGAAATTATGGAGATAGAGATTGCAATATTTCAAATATATGTGTTGTTTCTGAGTGACTTGTTTCCTTTTTTTTTTTTTTGATCAGGTGCTCAATGACAAAGGTTATGATGGTAAAGCATCCGATGTTTGGTCTTGTGGGGTTATTCTCTTTGTACTTATGGCTGGATTCTTGCCTTTTGATTCGTCGAGTCTTATGGCCTTGTATAGAAAGGTGGGTTAGAATCATTTCCATTTTGTAGAGCATAAGAGTTGCATGCCATATGTTAATACATGTTCATACATATTTCAGATTTGCAGGGCTGATTTCTCTTGTCCATCATGGTTTTCAAATGGTGCAAGAAAACTAATCAAGCGTATTCTTGACCCAAACCCAACTACGGTAGGCTCCAAAAAATCAATGCTCGAGTTTCATAACTACTTTCAACTTCTCCCTTCTCTCTGACATTATTTTGTTAGGCATGTGGCCAGATGATGAGTACAGGCACATGACTTATTGAATCCATCACAGTTAACTTGAGAATTCTTTTGTTGCAGCGAATAACTATATCTGAAATGTTGGAGGATGAGTGGTTCAAGAAAGGGTACAAGCCACCACATTTTGATAAGGAAGAGGATGTGAATCTCGTTGATGTAGATGCCATATTTAACAACTCAAAGGTAAGAAATTGATCACATCTACATTCCATTATCTGATATAGAAACTCTATTTGAACACTACTACAAATAACATTGTATTGCAGTCCATTTGGTTAGGAA
>JAWDEX010178036.1:2113-14611 GCA_035221805.1 Trichilia hirta | reverse complement strand
GGCTTTTTTTATTTAAATTCTATTTCAGATGATATCTCCTATACTTCATTTTTTTTATATTAATATGTTAAGAGCAATGACTTATATTGGATAAGATAGGGATAATTGATGTCAAATAATGTTAAAATTATAAGTATTGTTATGTGTTTATATATGTTTAAGTTTGTTTTATTGTGTTGTCAAAAAGGCAATCATCCAATTTTTATGTGGATGACCAAGTAAAAGATTATTTCTTCTTTTCTCTTTGATACATAGGATACATACTAATAATACTATTATTATTTAACTCTAACTTTAAAATTTATAGTAAGGTCTTACTATTTACTTCTATTTAAATTATTCAAGTTTATGAATTTTCACATTAGTAGTTATTTTTTCATAACCCTATTATACGAGAGTTTTATGAACCATTCTTATCACACACTCTTTGACACATGATTGTAAGTTACAAATTGAGAATTTTGTATTATTTATTTAAAAATTTTATAACAAAAAAATCAAATATAAGCCTTGTTAGTGAGGATTAGAGATAATATATAGAATAAGTCTTGTATTCAAAAAAAAATTAAATACAAATATTATTGATAATGATTAAGAATGAGCTATTTTTTAATGGTATACTTAACTATATAGAGTAAGTCTTGTATTTAAAATAAATTAAATTAAATACAAGTATTTTTAGTAAGAGTTAGGGATGAGCTATATCCCAGTAATATTCTTAACTATATAATACAATTTTTGTATAGCATTTATAACTTGAAAAGACTTATAGGATGTCTTAACACTTAATACTCTAAGGCCAATTGGTTTAAGAGTCATTAGTTGATAAATTAGGTTAAATGTGTAATTTTTAAATAAAATTTTGCCAAAAAGATATTTACTTTAGTAAAATGATAAAGATAATTTTGATTGATTAAGCCCTATAAGTAATGTGTTATTCTAAATACAAAAAATAGTTTATAAATTTTTTACTTAAAGAATTTGCGATTTGTACTTAAAAATTTATTTAAGAGTTTATTTACTTAAAAATATAAAGAATACAACAATAAATACTTTATTTGTGAGTTTTGTTTTAAATCATTACTAAATATTAGTATTTTTAATAATAAACTAGTTGCAGATCGTCATAAGTACTTAAAAGTATACATTAAGTAAAGTTAAATTTATTACACTTTTAGTATAGTAAAATGCAACAATTTGAGTGTGTTTTTAACTTTAAATTTAAAATTAAATTTATTAATAATTATTATTTAATTTTTCACTAGACGCAGAATTCATAAAAGGGCTATAACTTTTCAAATATGAGGGTTATTCAAGAGGTTCATAATTTGGTGAAAAGAAAATTTAAATATCTATAATATTTTAGTTTTAAGATCTTAAATTTGAGGACTAAAATGGTAAAAATTAGATTGGAAATGAACCCATTTACTTTGGCCTTCTAGCGAAATTCAACTTTGCACAAGATTTATAAAAGAAGAATAACTTTTCAAATATTAGGATTATTCACATAATTTATAATTTTCCAAAAGGAGAATTTAAATATCTATAACTTTTCGATTTGTACAATCTTGAAATTCGAAAGTTAAAAAAGTGAAAATTATTCTAAAATGAACCCGTTTACTTTGGTAGTCTAGCTAAATTCATCTTTGTGCAGGATTCATAAAAGAACATAACTTTTTAAATATGAATGCAATTCAAGTGATTCGTGATATTGTGAAAACAAGATTGAAATGTCTATAATAATCAATTCACGTAATCTTGAAATTCGAAAGTTAACATGATGAAAATTGGGTTAGAATTGAATTTATTTACTATAACAATTTAGCCTAACCCATTTTTAGTATTTAGGCATTTTAGTACTTGGGCTGTATTTTATAAAATACTTAAAGTTTGGATACGTACTTTATAGTATGAAAAGTTAAGACAAAATTCTAAAAGTTCTATATCCAAGTGACAAACAAATTTCAACAAATTTGACACCGAAATTTTAAGTTAAGTATTAGGTACATGATTTTAGAAAAATTTTCAAAGTTAGGTATAAATTAATTAAAATTATCAATAAATTCATTTAATATATCAATCACTTATTAACCATTATTGACAATTAGTCCCCAAATTTTATCTATGAATACTAAATCATTTTTCTCTTTAGAAATTAAGTTAAAAGAGTGAGAAAATCTAAGACAAATGAGAAAAAGTGTAATAGAAAATTAAAAAAAGAAAAACTTTGAAAGAAAAAAAAAAAAAAGAAAAGAAAAGAAAGAAGGAAAGAAAAAAAAAGGGGAAGAATAAAGAAAATAAAGTTAAAATTTTGTCTTCATCTTTACAAAAACGTAATCTTTCTTTTAATAATAATAATATACTTATTTTCATTTTGTTATATTATTAAAATTGCTACCTCTTTTATTCTTACCTTAATATATTAATTATATGTTTTATTTATGTATCTTTATTTATTTAGTATATTTGTCTATTCTAGTGAAGTATTTTTCATTATTTATTCTTTAATTTAAAGTGAAAATATTTTATTTCTTATGTCATTTAAATTTATATAATTTAATTTTATGAATATTAGTGGAGTAGTTTACCCCTATTTTTTCTTTAATTTAAAGTGAAAATATTTTGTTTCTTATATTATTTAAATTTACGCAGTTTATTTCTATGCAGGTTAATGGGATATTTTGCATCTATTTATTTTTTAATTTAAGTGAGAATATTTTAATCTTTGTGTCATTTAAATTTATGTAATTTAATTTTATATACATTAGTGGGGTATTTTACCTCTGTTTATTTTTTGATTTAAAGTGAGGATATTTTATTTTTCATATTATTTAAATTTATACAATTTAATTTTACGTACGTTAGTAGAGTATTTTGCCGTTTTTGTTCTTTAATTTAAAGTAGGAATATTTTATTTTTTATATTATTTAAATTTATGCAATTTATTTTTACACATGTTAGTAGAGTATTTTATCCCTATTTATAGGGATATTTTGTTTCTTATATAATTTATATTTACATAATTTAATTTTATATAAGTGAGTGCGGTATTTTATCCCTATTTGTTCTTTAATTTAAGTGAAAATATTTTATTTTTTATATAATTTAAATTTATGCAATTTAATTTTATGCATGTTAGTTGGATATTTTGTTCCTATTTATTCTTTAAATTCGAGTGAGGATATTTGTCTCATATGTTATTTTAATTTAAATTTATGTAATTTCATTTTCTTTATTTTAACTATGAAGCATCACTTAACACCTTTTTTATACTTAATCAACCCTATAGACTTGAAATCTATTTTTTTTTAAATTATTTACCTCACAATTATTTAAATAAATGACAATTCTATTTTTTTATTTAATTTTTAGATGATGTCTACAGTTAATTACAATCAAATTCGTTGACTTTTTCTTTTTTACATTTTAAGCCAATGTTTAGAATATATTATTAGCATTATTAAGATATATGAGGTATTTTATTTATATTTTAAATTAAATACTTTTATATTATACTGTGCTTATTTTTATAATTATATTATTCCTATTTTATATAGTTGTCATTATGCAACTATTCTTATGAGTATGCTTTATTTGATAATATTATTTTATTAAAATAATAAAAGAGAGAAGTGATGAGAATCTAAAATTTTGAAATTAATCTCATAAAATCTTACTGTAATTATGTCTGAAATCCTAAATAAAAATAAAATTCTATGTGGGTTCGACGTTCTTAATATATATGCATTTAAATTTTATTAGTATTATATTCTATTTTTATCATTATGTTATTTCTATTATTTTTCAGTTATATATCAAACATGAAGTTTGATATAATTAATCAAGACTTGAAGTTCTAAAATAAAGTAGAAAGTAAAATTTTATCAATTTAGACTTAAAGTTTCAAATACATGAAACTCAAAATTTTAATATGACCAAAACTCAAAATCTTACATAATAATTAGTGACTAGTTTTAATATAATTAGAACTTGAAATTCTATAAAATAATTAATGACTAAAATTTAAGGTTTAGATATATAAAATATTATATATATGAACCTAAAATTTCATACATATACATGGTGATATTTTTTTTGTATGATATTATTTAATTTTTATATTACTAACTTTTCTTTAGTTTTGAATAGCTAAATTACAATGGCAAATTTTAAAAATTTGAAAATTTTGATGCTAGTATAAGTAACTCTTCTTTTTGGGTTTTGAATACAAGAATAGATCTTTAAGCCTCGAGGTTAGAGGATACTATTAAGAAGAAAAATTGATCATGCCTTTAAGGTCGATCAAATGTAACTTATATAAGAGCCTTAAAGATTAATATCCAAATGTTGAGAATCCATTAGATTTGATAAAAAAACTTTTCAAAAAAAAAATTTGATCACCAAAACTATAATTTTCTATCTAAAGCAAAGATGAATGGATGAACTTGAAATAACAAGATTACAAAATTGTTGTTGAATATAATTTTACTTTCTTTTGCATCGTCTCATAGTCGAAATTGTGTAGAAAGAAAGTACCTAAGTAAAGTATACTGAAAAGGACATTCTTCACTTTTTTATACAAATAATGTAGTTCTACATTAATAATATAGTGTAGATTTGAAAAGTATTCTTAACTCATCTCTTATTTTTTGTTGGCTGACCAAAATAACGAGTTTTTATCAAAAAATCATAAAAAACATTCAACTAGATTTATGCCATTCTTAAAAGTGAATATGAGCATTATTAACAATTATGAACATAATAGAAATTATAAGGAGTATAGTTATTGCTCATGTGGTGTTCATAGATCTTTAGGATGACAAAATAATAGAAACTATCACGACCTCCCTATCGTAAGGCGGGACCTTCCTTACAAAGAATGCCATGAGTTGTTTAGGCTATTATATGCTCAACCAACCCATGTCATATCACTCAATAATTCTGTCATTTTAATAAAAACATGTGTCACTCATATGTTGAGTGCACTTCAACAATCATGTAATGCATAACCTATCTATAGGCTCTATAATAATAAAATATTACAATGGTTATTCAAAATAATAATATTTTTGCAAAAAGTCTAGACATATAATAAACTATTACTGTGGTGCTGCGGAGAAGCCTGATAATTGAGACTGACCTGCAAAATTAGAAACTATAGAGTAATGAGTTACTAAGCCCAGTGAGTAGGTTACTCAATTTAAAATCCAAAACATCTCAGTATTATAACTAAAATATACATCAGTTATATAATCACAGTCAATATCCATGTAACATATACACATCAATTAACTAATACATCTCATTTATAATAAATACGCTTATATCATAATATTTCATGATCCTATAAGGAATTAACATGAACAATAATCTCTTTTTCATTCTCTATCTTATTATCACTTCTCATCTTAATCCAACTAATCAATACTCATTCATACTCATTTTAATGCAACTATTATTCCACTTATTTTTATACATAACTTATATTTCATGATTTGAGCATCACCATATATCATTCCAAAATCAATCATTAAATTTATTTAGTTTAGTTATAGTCCCAACCCTTTATTCTTCTATATTGGATATGAGTAATAACAATTTATTAAACTATTTATAATTAATTCAAATCCAATTACACAATATGTATGCACCAATAAATCATCCAAACTAAATCAGTATATTCATCAAAAATCAATCTAATCTAAATAACCATATAAATGCATATCTATATATCATCCAACACAAATCAAGATGTGTATTAGCACTATATATATATATAATCATACATATAGCTTTACTCACATCTTAGAGAGAGTACGCACTCCCTTTAATTCTCTGCGTTAATTGGCTCCTCTCTCGAGTGCTCAATGCCTAATTATACACAATATAACCACATAACATTTTATACAATTATATTTCTTATCTATTAAGCTATCCATCTCATAAAAAAATCTTTGATATCTCATTCTCTCTAAGGCTATAGCCAATAAGAATAGGACTCTAATACCTTGATCGACTATCAGGCTGTTGCCCTCATAAATAAGCATTAAAGTATGACCAATATTGAGTCTTATAAACTCTTATTCTCTTTAGAGCTATCACTCGTAAGAATAGGCATTTAATATTCTATTCTTTTTAAAGTTGTAACCCATAAGAATAGGTACTCAATATGCTACTCTCTCTAAGGCTTCACAACCTGCAAGAATAGGCAATAAAACCTTATTCTTTTTAAGGTCGTAGACCACAAAAATAGACACTTAATACCTTATTCTCTCTAAGGCTGTAACCTATAGGAATAGAACTCCAATACCTTAATTGACTGTCGGGTCATTGCATTTACGAATAAGCATCAAAATATAACCGCTATTGGATCCCATGAACTTTTATTCTATCTAGAACCATCATTCACAATAATAGGCACTCAACACCCTATTCTTACTGAGGCTAGAACCCATAATAATAGGTAATAAGATTCTATTCTCTCTAAGTTCATAGATCACAAGAATAGGTGCTCAACACCCTATTCTTTCTAAAATCATAGCTCACAAGAATAGGCAACAACACCTTATTCTTTATAAGGTTATAGCTCATAAAAATAGACACTTAACACTCTATTCTCTCTAAGATCATAGCCTATAAGAATAAATATTAAACGTGGCCGATATTCGATCATTGCCTTGAGAGGATCCTCATGTTCCCTATCATCATTGTAGACCTTCACGTGTCTCATCATTTTTACACAAATTGTTCAAACTCATATTTGTGCACGTAAATGTCATATATTAATAATATAAATCAAATTCAATATAGTAAATCCACAAGCATACAAGGCTAAATAAAAAATATTGCCACTCTTGTCCACTCTCTTGATAAATCTACATCGAGGTTCAGTTAACTTTTATTTTCATTGGTTAAGAAAAATCCAAATTTGATGACTCTTTCTTAATGGTGAAGGATAACTGTACAACTTTTTCTTTTTTGGTGAAAAAAAATCTTACACACTCTTTTCTTATAGTGAAGGAAAACCTTATAGGCTTTTGTAAATTTAAATAAAACTGCCTCTAAAGATAGAATATTCAATAAGCTTACTAGTTAAAAATTTTCTCTCTATAAGATGATGAACTTATAGTACAGAATAGAGTATGTCACTTGAGAGAATGCCATTTTACTCTTGTATGTACTTAAGATTTTTTTTAGAGAATTATCAGACATAATTTTCTTCTTGTTATACAATCTTGTCTCTTTTATATTTCTTGAAAGAATTAAGGCTTTTAAATGATATTCTCTTTGTTTTCAGCGGCTCTTTACTATTTTATTTAATGCTGTCTTTAATGCTTGCAGATATTACCATTGGAGATAATTTTTTAGAATGTATCGATATCAATTTATAATGTATTGATATTTTTAAGTGCTGTCACTTTATGCTTAATTTTGAAAAAATTTTCTTCTTTAGGATGTATCAATGCATACTACTAGTGCATCGATGCATGAGCTTCATCCAGAGAAATTGTATTGATATGTCCTTTCTATTATATCGATATAAAGTTACAATACGTATTTTTTGATTTTTGACTTCATAATGTATCGATACATTTGCGTAGGGTATCGATATCTTGGCCATCCAAAATTTATCATATTAATATAGTCTTTAAACTTGTATTAATATCTTTTATTTGTCAATTGTTCCTATCTTTCTTGAGCTTGCGAAATATATCGATACCTTAATCATGGTATCAATGCTTTTGCTTTAAATTTTTTTTCATGTTATTTTGCTATGCCTTTGACTTTTGATGAGCCTTGACTTTGACTTTCAACTATTAATTAGTTGACTTTATCTATATATATCGATTAGTTGACGTTATCAATATGTATAGATATAAAGTCTTCACAGTACTACAGTCTCTCTCTTTTGTATCGATCTCTAGCTTCGCTAAATAGAGTTCGACAAAATGTATCGATACTTTAATTATGGATATCGCTACTTTTTTGCATCTTTGCTTCGTATCAATATCTTTAGCTTTACTGTATCGATCTTGTGATTTTCTTTGACTAATTATATCGATACTTTTATTGTATGTATTGATACATTACTATTTCTGTGGCTGAGTATCGATCTCTTTGGCCTACAATTCAATACTTTTCCTAGATTATATCGATACATTGTTCAAGTGTATTGATACTTCTCTATTAATCATGTCAGGTATTGATTTATTTAGTTGCGAATAATACTCTTTTTAACCAGATCAGTTAGCAAGTGTCTGTATCCTTTATTAATGACAAAGAGAACTGGCTAGTAGAAATTTTTAGCAACTAATTAACAAATCATTATCGTTATCAAGATATTTTCATCAAAGCCATTATTAACTACTACAAATGCATTTTGTCATCATCAAAAACTTATAGTCAATAATCTCTCTTTTTTGATGTTGACAAAATAGTTACGAGTTTTGATTTTCTACATATCTATACTCTTCCCATGTAAATGCTAGAATGTATATTAATGTCTCCCCTTTTTTGTCAGCAATCAAAAAGGCAAAAAATATACATACATATTTGGTCAGCAATTATACACAGGTAAAAAAGAGAAAATAGAAGGAATAAAAAAGCATATAAGTATGGGAAGAATAGGAAAAAAAATAAAAGTATGAGCATATAAAAAAGAATATAATCTGTAGAAATAGTCAAAGCACTCAAGGTACATAAAAAGCACAAAAGAAAATTAGTGATGACGTGTATGATAGAGTTCTTCTTGAGTTGGCAAAGCATCTCATCTAGCAAAGTAGCTTCATCATTTAAAGAGAAGGATGAATTAAGATCTGGCACGTGGATTGGAGCTGATAATTTATACTGGTGCGAAGGTCTTGCTGCCTGCTCATAAGGTGATCGATAATTCAGTAAAGAAGATCGAGAAGGATGCTACTATAGACGATAATGAGGTAGAGTCTGAGGTGGAGGTGATGGTTCGGTGCAATAAAGGTAAGCGAAGAGAGTGGTAATCTCTTGTCGAAATTAGAGCATAAGCTGTCCAAGATGCATAACTACATCTTGGCCTTGGTCCAGTTGCCTGTTAATGGCCTAGAACTGAGTAAGCATTATAGATTCTAATAGATGCTCAAAAAGATTAGACGATAGTCACTTAGTGGCAAATAGTGGAGGTGGTAAAGCAAGAACTAATACGATAGGCAGTATAGTCTTAGTAGGTACGTTATCTTGAGAGATAGGAATCTCCCCCTCTTGTGTGTGCTCAAGAACCTCTGTGGTGGTTTGGGTGATAGTCTGAGGTGATTGTCTGTACTGCTCTTAAAGCACCTATACACTATCCTGAGTTTGACTATAGTGTATATAATAAAGGGTCATCTTGCCTAATGAAGCCGATGCAGGAGGTTGAATACTATCTACATCTTTTAGGACATAAGAACATAAACATCGTAAAATCTCAATAATCATGTACCTATAGTGTAATGCCACTGTCCTAGATGAGATTGTCCGAGTCATCTTATGTAATATCCAAGAAAACAAGTTCGAATGTTGCCCCTTAACTATACACTATAACAACCAGATGTCCTCAAGTGTTATCTTAAAAAAATGAACAGAGCAAGCATTTAGATTATCGCTGATGATTAAGTGTAACAGTCGCTTATGGATGCCTAATCTAACAGGTTTAAGATCTACATTTTGCATGGTTAGGTTCTTGAAAATAATGTGACAAGCCTCTAGAGTCCTAAAGTTATCTGTTGGATAATTTTCTCCCTTAATTGGTACCTCTAACACTCATGCCAAAACTTTTTCATCAATGTCTAAATCAAATCCACTTACAAAAGTTCTAAACTTAAGTGGAGTTTTATACCTTGTATGTGGGTCAATGTTGTCTATGTTTGAATAAAAAAACTTTACAAGTTCTTGGTAATAATTACCTCTAAGGTTCAATAACTTAACCCATCCAAACTGCCTAAATTGCTCTAGGTATGGAAATTAAAAGCTCTCTAAAATATTAAAATCAATAACTCTACTTAGAGAGACCTTTTATTGCATAAAATTAGTAAAGAAATGCTCTTCTTGTTACTGACTTTGAAAGCCTCACAGCTTTTATAAAATGGTGGGATCTATCTCGGGTTCAGATGTTTTGGGTCATTTTTCTTTTGGGTAGTATGGAATCTTGGTTCTCAAAGCCATGTAAGAGATTATTTTTTAAGTCAAAAACCAGTCATAAAGGTAGAGAGAGAAATAGTTTATTGGGTTTCTAAAAATAAATGAAAAAGATGACTCATTTTTGTTCTTATCGTGCGAAAGTATCGATACATAGTAAGTATGTATCTATAATTTTGAGTTCCTCTTGCATTACTGCGACATAATTTTTAAAAGTATTGATGAGAAAAAGCTTAAAGTATTGATATAATTTTTAGAGGGTATCAATACTTACAAAGAATATAAATAATTCTAGAATATGTATCGATCTCATTTAATAAGGAATAAATAATGTTTGATACGTGGAACGCTCTGATTAGATGAGAAATAGGAGAGAGTTTTTCAAAAAATAGGCAATTGAGTTTTTCCTGCACAACTAAGGTAGTGTGGTAGTTTTTCGCATTTAATACACTAAAACTGCTCTGACCAATTGTTTGATAGAATGATGTCAAAGAGAGAACTATATATCCTTAAGAATAAAAGTATCAAAATGGTTATCTATATGTATCAATACATTTGTATCTATATTGTCCCCTTTTATTTAATATTGATACATTGTCATTGTTATAGATGAGAATATTGATATTCAAAGACTTAGTGTATTGATACTTTAACAAATATGTATTGATATATATTAGGTGTATGGATATAATCTGAACACTCAATATCCAGTATCGATGCCAGGCTGGTATGTATCGATATGCAAGATCTAAGATAGGGTTTATTTATCTATTTGAAAAAAATGTATTGATATGACCCTATTTGTATCGATACATTTGCTTATTTTAGTACTATTTGAAGGAATAATGAGTCCTTGACACTTTTTTTAGATCTAACTTAATTTCAGCATACTTAACTAACTTCTAATTTTATAGAATCACTCTCTATCTAAGGGCTTGCTAAAGATATCAGTAATTTGATCTTTAATGCTGACATACTCCAGAAAAACAACACTTTTACTAATATAGTCTTGTATAAAATGGTGTTTAATCTCTATATGTTTAAATCTAGAGTAATGGACTAGATTTTTGGTCAAGTTTATAGCGCTAGTATTGTCGCAGAATATAAGAATGCCTAAGTAATCTAATCCATAGTTATAAAGCTGGTGTCTAATCCATAAAAGTTGAGTACAGCAGCTTCTAACTGATATGTATTCTACTTCTGTAGTAGACAAAGTAATTGTGCTTTATTTCTTTCTAAACTAGGATACCAGTGAGTTTCCTAGGAAGTAGCATATTTCACTTATGCTTTTCCTATCAATTTTATAGCCACCATAATCTACATCTGAATAGCCCTTAAGGTCAAATTCTCCATCCTTTAGATAGAACAAACTTAGATCTGTAGTTCCTTTAAGATATTTAAAGATTTTCTTTACAGAACTAAGTGTGATTCCTTGGGATTTGACTAAAATCTAGCACAGGAACACACACTAAAAACTATATCAGGTCTAAAGGCTGCAAGTTAAGTAAGGATCCTATTATTCCTCTATATAAACTTTGGTCTATACATTTCCCATTCTTATCTTTATCTAAGGAGGTAGATGTGCTCATGAATGTGTCTACATATCTCCCATCTAGAAGCTCAAATCTTTTCAGTAAGTCCTTGATGTATTTTGATTAAAAAATAAAGGTTTCATCATTTGTTTATTTTATTTGCAATCCTAAGAAGAAATTTAATTCTTTTATCATGCTTATTTCAAATTCATTTCTCATTAAGCTTGAAAAATCATTACGCAAGGATGCTTTTGTGCTTCCAAAGACAATATCATCAACATAAATTTAAACAATTAGTAAATCTTTATTTTTAATTTTAATGAAAAGAGTTTTGTCCACACTCCCGCTTTTGAAGTCGTTTTCAAGCAACAATTCACTGAGTCTCTCATACTATCCTCTAAGAGCTTGTTTTAATTCATAAAGAGCTTTATGAGTTGTAAACATGATTTGGGAATTTTAGATTTTCAAAACTAGGGGGTTTGTTCAACATAGACTTCTTTATTTAGAAGATCATTCAAAAATGCACTTTTGACATCTATTTGATAGAGTTTGAAATCTTTAAAATAGGCAAATGTTAAAAGTATTCTAATAGCTTTTAGTTTTGTTATGGGAGCATAAGTTTCATCATAATCTATCCCTTCTTTTTGGTTATATTCCTGAGCAACCATTCTAGCTTTATTTCTAATAATATGACCATGTTCATCTAGTTTGTTTCTAAAAGCCTATTTGGTTCCTATGACTTAACACTCACTAGGTCTAAAAGCCAGATCCCACACTTTATTTCTTTTGAACTGGTTCAATTCTTCTTACATTGCCTTAA
>JAWDEX010178025.1:0-14613 GCA_035221805.1 Trichilia hirta | reverse complement strand
ATATTCTTATTTATATTCATAAAAATTTACAATTTTTTTTACTTTATAATTTTAATTTCTAAATATTTTTATTTAAAAAATATATAGTCTTCCAATAATTTAAATAAAAATATTTAATTTTTTAAAATAAATATAAAATAAACTTTTCATAAATTGAAGTTATAAAATGTAAATAAATTCATAAATTTTATGAATATAAAATAAAAATATTTTAAATTTAATTTTTAAAAATTAAATTATAAATTTTTTAGTATAAAGCATTATAAATAAAAAAATTTAATTTATAATTTTATATTTATATTTGATAAATTCTTTTTAAAAGTTAATATGAATATAAAATTATAAATAAATTTATTTTTTGTTATAAAGTATTATAATTGCTTAATAATTTAAATAAAATATTTAAATTACTTTTATTTAATTTTTAAAAGTAAAAATGAATTTTTTTATAAATTTAATTATAAAATAAAAATAAATTCATAAATTTTTGTGAATATAAAATAAAAAAATTTAAATTTAATTTTTAAAAATTATAATTTTTTAGTGTAAGTATCGTGATTTAAATTATTGTAATTATAAATTATATTTAAAAATTTTTTAAAATTTTATTTATTTTTATTTAAAAATTTATATAATAAAAAATAAAAAATATATATTATAAAAATTAAGAATTTATGTGATAAAAATTTATATTTTCATCTTTATTAAAGAAGAATTTATTATTTTCTTAAATTATAGGAATATTTTTTGTAAATATTTCAACAATATATTTATCATAAAATATTTTATAAAAAATAATATTTTTAAAAATTATAAAAATATTTGTTATTTTTTCATAAATAATTATTCACATGGAATGATAAAATATGATATCATTTCAACGCCCATTAGATACCAAACCTCGTCTCCGTCTCCTACAAAGACACAAGCAAATGTGGTTGTCCATTTTTGCTGTTTACCCTCGTCGGGAGACCTTTCTACCATAGCTATTTTTTGTGGACTGCTTTATCTTTATCTTTATATTTTATTTTAGGGCATTAATTTCATTGCAAATAGATAATTAATAGTTTTTGAGTAAAAAATAATTTAATACAATAATAAATTTGATGTATAACTTTTATTTTTAATTGATAAAACTAAAATAAAATTTAAAAATGTGCAGTATTAACTGTACTTTTGGTTAGTTGGCCTTCAGGCCTCCTTTAATGGGCTGAAAGGATAAAAGCAAAAAGCACTGGAAATTTAAGGCCGTTGTTGACAAAATAAAAATGAAAAGGGTGTTTTATAATTACTATATTTTAGAAATGAGAACGTATTTGGTGACATTTTTCTAAATAATGATTATAAAAATAAAAATTGTAAATGAATATTCAATAATTATAATTAAAAATGATGAAAACAGCGATATGTGTTCGATAATATTTTTAAAAATAATTTTATTAAATTTATAATCTATATTTATTTTTAAAAAATTATGTACAAAAGTTATATAAGATGAAACTCCTTATTTAATTAATAAATTTATTATATATTGTCATTAGAGAATCTTATCTTTAAAAAAAATAATTTTGTTCTCTCTCAATATAAGAATAAAATATTTGAAAATATTATTTTGTTATTTATTATTTAATAATTTAAAATTATTATCATCAGTTATCGTGGAACACCGACGACCATCACTTTCGGCCATCACCCACTGGACTCTAACAATGTTCGGGATCTTTCTTCGTATCATCAAAATTCTAGTTGAAAGATCTATATAATACTATAATCTTCAATTCTATTAAATCAAATTTTCATTATAAATCTGAAGTCAAAGTTTTAGTCATCAAAACTCTGACCGTCAAAGGTTTTGGTTGATGATTTTTGTGTCATTGAGTAAATCATGAAAAACAACAACATTGAAATAGTGTTTTCAGTGAATCGAATTGAGATGGTTACACGACGTATGGACGGTGTTGTGGTTGTCAAAATGTGGCGGATGGTGGCAGGTCGTGGAGGCAAACGGGATGTGTGATGGTGGCAGGTAGCACTTCTCTACTTTGCTCTGACAGTGCTTTGATGGTAACCCAAATTTTTTGTTTTGTTTATTTTAAAAAATAGGTAAAATATGTTATAACCATTTTACATTTTAACACTAAAAATTGTAATTCATATTGGGTTTATTTTATAAAAGTACCACCGAACATGTATTTGGCTTGTCTTTATAAAATAAAAATAAAAACAATGAGTTGAAAATGGTAGCTAACGGGCATGAAAATGGAACGAAACAATCTACTGCATACTACTTAGCATATTACGAAAAATTATTGGGTTTCATTATTATTATGATGATGACGATGATTATTACGATCGTAAAGAAAATGTAAAAAGAATCGGTTGAAAATGGTTACTTTTTAGTTCACTTGTCATCTAGAAGAGATTTCTTGTCATCTTGCATTCCAGGCAACTATGGCTAGGTAAAGATAGGAAATCAAAATTTGGCCAATATGCTTGACATCGGAGATGTTTGCTTGAAGACAAACAATGGCTGCAGTCTGATTTTGAAGATTGTCAAATATGTGCTAGATATCATACTGAATTTGATCCCAGTATTGAAGCTAGATGATCACAGTTACAAGAACGACTTTAAAGAGGGCCAACAGAAACTTTCATGAAGGTTCTTGATTGTGGCAAGAGGGAAAAAGCTGCATTCTTTGTACACGGTACAAGCATCTATCACTAGAGATATGGTGAATGTAACAAAAGAAGAATCATCAACAGAACTCCGGTATAAGAGGCTCGGTCACATTAGCCAAAAGGGGCTAACTATCCTGGTTAAGGAAAAGATGCTTTCAGAAGTGAGTGGAGTGCACTTGAAAGACTGTGTTAATTGTTTGGCTAGAAAACGATACAAAGTTACCTTCAAGGGCTCATCTATTAACGGAAACAAACATGTGCTAGTCCTCGTGCAGTAAGATTTGTGTGGACCTATGCAAGCAATATCACTTGGTGGCTCATGCTATTTTGTCACTTTTATTAATAATTCATTCTAGGAAGGTGTGGTTTTATCCCCTGAAGACTAAAATACCAAGTGATAAACGAAGGTTGATTAAGCTAAATAACCTAAAAAAAAAAAAAAATTCATTTGTAACTCAATATTATAAGCATCCCATGTTATAAAAACGACGTATATATCAATATATATATATGAAATAAGTTTAGGATTTATTGATTTACCAGCTTCAAAACTTAGGATTGACGAAGACAAGATTCAGAACTTTGAATCCTCTATAATCTATACCACCAAAGCAAAAGGAAGCATGATGGCCGAACACACAGACACATAAATCCCAAAAAAGAAAAATAAATGTGTGTGTGTGTATGATACTTAATAATTAATCAATCTGATATTTATCCAATAAATATAAACTATTTAATAATTAAATTTAATATTTATACAAAACCATAATTACTTAATTATTAAGCAAAATAAAGGATAAATATCCCCAAGAGTCCTCTTGCAAATATCAACTTTTGTAAGATTTTCTAAATTAAACTCTTCAATATATATATATATATTCAACTCTATATTATCTCAAAATGTGTTAGCCTTTTGGATAATACTCTTTCTTTTGAATCTTCTTTAATGCATAAGGTTATTAACGTGACCATATAGGTTCAATGTAAATTAGCCATAAGCTTATTTTGAATTTTTTCTTAAAATAATTCGTAATTTTAACAATTATAATTAACATCTAGCAATATATTATAATTTTCAAATTACAATGAAAAAATACTTTATTAGCCTATTCTAGATTGTACATATATATGGATAATATACTTCTATTTTTCAATACTAATCAAGTAAAGGATTATGAAATGTCAAAATTTTAAACTCGATATATCTATTCATCATTGATAAATATATTTTAAACTCGTTATCACTAATATTTTTATATGAATTTTAATTTACTCTGACTAAAGTTTTATATTTCAAATATTTATCAATATTTGTTTAAGAACTTGAATTCGAATAAAGTCAGCGATTATTCCCAATCTAATAGGTCAAACTAACATATCCCATCTTACCTATCATTTATCTCTACATACAAACAACACCAAGTGTGTTTGAGGTTATTAATTGGCTCTTGTCCCTATGAGCTATTATACAGGTAAAGGTAAAGAAACTAAAAGCATACCAAAAATCTAAATATATTCATTATAAATATCACATTTTAAAAAGTTTATTAGAGTTGGAGAAATAATTATTCAAAAAATATCTTTAGTAGACAACGTGACTAATCTACTAACTAAAGTGATGGCACAAAAACAACTAAACCATCATCTTGAAAAGATGAAAATGAGATATAACAATAAATGACTTTAGTAAAAATGAAAGATTGTTAGTGTATACCTTAAAAATCATTCATATTATCAATTTCAAGGCACTTTGTTTTATATATACCATTTATTATTAATAATCGAAAGAATTCTTTATATATATATATATATTCGTTTAGAGAGTACTTTATAGAAGGTTCAGCTACAAAACTTTTGTGAATATCCCAAAAGATAAGAGATCGAAATTGTAATCAAAGACCAGAGAATGTACCTTGTGGGATATAATCGTGATGAACTTGACTATAGACTATATGATCCCTTCATAAAAAAGATTAGTTTGTTGGCAAAATTGATAAGAAAGAAGCTAGAAGCCATTACAAAAGAGTAATGATCTAAATCTTGATCTTGTAATGCCACTTACAAGTCAAGATGATCAAGAAGATGCTCATATTTCTATCGATGGTGTTAAACAACAAGTAAAAGATGAAGCAACATTGAGAAGATCAACGAGAGTCCGTCAACCTTCTATAAAGTACTCTCTAAACGAATACATTATACTGATTGGCAGAGGAGAACCTGAATGTTGTAAAAAGGCCCTGAAAGATGAACATAGCAAAAGGTGGTTGTAAGTCATGCAATTTGAGATGCAATTGCCAAAGGAAAATAACACATACAAATTGGTGAACTTGCCAAATGGGAGGAGAGCACTAAAGAAAAGAAGGGTGTACCGAGTAAAAGCCAAAAAAGATAAAACTAGGTACAAAGCGAGGTTGGTCGTAAAAGGCTTCAATCAGAAGAAGGAAATTGACTTTGAAGATATTTTCACTCTGGTAGTGAAGATGACATCTATTAGAACCATTCTTGGCTTAGCTATAAGCTTGGACTTGGAGGTCGAACAAATGTCTGTAAATACTGCCTTTCTCCATGGTAATTTGAAGGAAAAGATTTATATGAAACAGCTATGAGGTTTCAAAGTCAAGGGCAAGGAGAATATGGTTTATAGACTGAAAAAGGTATGTATGGATTAAAGTGAGCTCCTCAAAAATGGTACAAGAAGTTCGAGTCCTTTATCATAGAGCATGGATACAAAATGACCCCCGTAGATCATTGTGTGTTTGTGAAAAGATTTGCAAATGGCAAATTCTTAATTCTTTTACTTTATGTAAATGACATATTAATTGTGGGACAAGATGTTCAGAAGATCAACAATTTGAAAAAAAAAGCTAAGCAGATATTTTGCTATGAAAGATTTGGGTGTGGCAAAATAGATTTTTAGTATGTGCATATGCCTAGAAAGAAATTCTAAAAAAAATATGGCTATCACAAGAAAAGTACTTTGAGAAGGTGTTAGAGTAGTTCTATATGAACCAAGGGAAGCCAATGAGCTCAACTCTTACCAATTATTTCAAGTTGAGATCGAAGCAATGTTCCTTCACAGAAGAGGAGAAGAAAAAAATGAGCAAGATTACTTATACTGCAACTATAGAAATTCTAATGTATGCCATGTTGTCTACAAGATGAGACATAGGATATGTTGTCAGGATTGTTATTAAATTTCTATCCAATCCTGGCAAAGAAGACTGGGCTCCAGTTAAATAGATCTTCAGATATCGAAGGGGAAGTTCTAAACTAGCACTTTGCTTTGGAAACGGAAAGCTAGTTTTGGAAGGTTATTCAGATGTGGACATGGCTGGAGATGTTGACTCCAGAAGATCGATTTTGGGATATTTGATTAGTTTTGTAGTGGGAGCTGTGTCTTAGCAATTAAGGTTGTAGAAATGTGTTGCACTCTTAACAACAAAGGTGGAGGTTTTCGCAACTACTAAAGCTAGCAAAGAACTGTTATGGATGACAAAGTTCCTTTTGGAGCTGGGTTTCAAGCAAGAGAAGTATGTATTGTAGTATGATAGTCTAAAGTTTAATTCATCTTAGCAAAAATGCCACCTTTCATTCAAGGTCAAAGCACATTGTACTGAACTCTAGGAAATTAGAACTGACAAAGATTAGGAAAAAGAACAATGCAATTGACATGATAGACAAAGAATCTACTTAGAGACAAGGTGGATTCTTGTTGTGTAGCTGCAGGAATATTGTACGACCCGTGTGGCTGGGAGAGGGAGAATTGTTAGATGTGGTGGATTCATCTCACTTATGAAACCCACAATTTAAAAACAGAAAAAAAAAAAAAAAGAGAAGAAAACTACCTACCTTTTGAAATTTTGGTAAAATAATAATAAAAAGAACAATGCACAGTGGGATTCATTTATCCCACATTCACGAAATGAAAGGAAAGGAGGAGTGTCTTCAACTATAAATACCCTCTTCTTATCCCAAGTCGACTCACCTCAAAATCTCTAATTAATCTGAATTCTTCTATGTTGAAATTTAGGACAGGAG
Source organism: Trichilia hirta (assembly GCA_035221805.1). Taxonomy (NCBI): domain Eukaryota; kingdom Viridiplantae; phylum Streptophyta; class Magnoliopsida; order Sapindales; family Meliaceae; genus Trichilia; species Trichilia hirta. The sequence continues at coordinate 7,893 of JAWDEX010178025.1, read as the reverse complement.
TTTTTCTGGTAATCTCATTGAAGATTTCTGATTGTTTGTCTTACTATTTTTGGGGAAGTAGTAATAAAATATGTGTCGATAGTTTTCTCACTTTTTACGTGGAAGTCAATAATTGTTCGGAGTTTGTTTTGTGAACGTAGCCGAGAAGAGAAAGAGTAAACGACGTTAAATTGTTTTGTCCTCTTTAGTTTTTATATATTAGTTTGCATTCTGCTGCAGATTTCGATCAACAATTGATAGGAAGACTATTATTAGTGACGCTCCCGTACAATTGGAATTAGAGAGGTGGGTACAATTGATAGCAGGAATCCTATTGATGTTTCTCCTTATGGTTGTAATTAGAGTCAATCCATGAAGAGGGAAAATAGCCAAAGTTTTCCCAACGAGTCTGTCCCTGCCTAGAATTATAATGAATCGGGGAATGGTCGGACCGGGCTAAAAAAGTTGGGTTAGTCCCAGGCTTTTCTGGCATCCCTCATGAACAACCTTATTAGTTCATTTGGATATGGTCCAATGACGGGGCTAAATAGTGCCATCCTTCATAAACTAAGTTCGGCCCCTAAATTTTTGGATGCAGTTGGTAGCTATTAGAAAATGCTGGGCCTGGACACAGTTTACGGTGTCCACTGAAACCAGAAAAGGGGTGCAAAGGTATCGAATCAACTAAGTTCATTTTCATTTGGATAAGATAATGGCCATTGTTGTGGTGTAGGAGTTCTGATGCTGTCATTTGCATGCATCCGATGACGTTCTTCCAGTATATGCACAGTAAAATGCCTCAACACCAAATCAAACTGCAAAATTGATGCATATAACGTGAGGGTGGGAATAAAATCTAGGGAGGCTGAGATTGAGAATAAGAGAGTATTGCAATTGAAGATTGAAATCCTTGATATATAATGTCAATTCTAGGGCCACGTAACAAGTTTCATCACATCTTTTAGTGGTTTTGGTCCCCATCGAATTTGTTGGACGCAATGGAAAAATGGCTAAGGGGAAAATGCATGTATATATGAGTCGTTAGATGACGTTATCAACTTTATACAAAAATAATTCTTTCGAGTCTCAGGATAGATACGTGTTTATCTGGCTGACTTTCTATTACAACTGGGCTCCCATTTGAATATGGAAACGCTGATTTCCTATACCAGCAAGTTGTTTTAATTAAGTAATAAAATTTTATATTATATTTTGACACAACTTAAAACTTTAGATTTAAAAAATTAGGTCAGATAATTGTATTTGAATAACTTAGCCTTTCTATCTATAACTACAAGTATTTCGGAAATAAAGCTAGATACCAAATCATTTGAGTTTACAAAGCTTCCTTATTCCAAGTTCCAATGGCAAGTCATCCTAGTATGAAAAATCATTCAATCAAGCAAAATTATAATCAATAATAAAAAAAAGAATCAAACGAATTTACAGGTCGTTTTAGAATTGTATTCTATTTCAAGTTCGTATTAGATGAACATGATTTAAAAATTTCGAGTCATTCAATGTTGATTGACTTGCGAAACTGACGCCTCACCTCCTTTTGTACACAAAAGCATGACAAGTTAGATGAAGCCAAGTCCGTACACCCACCAGTTAAAATATATTTTCTAAAATATTTAATTATCCGAAAACTTCCAGTAAGATGTGCAGTCCAGTAGTGGGAGAGAGTTCCCATGTATAGAAATCAATTTCATGCTTTAAATTCAAAAACTGGAAGCAGTCAATAATTTTGATTGCCATGATGAAGTGAAGGAATCTATCCATGTTCATTTTATATTTTAGCAATCAATGGAATCTAACAACGTCAGATAGAGATTGATTAATTCATCTCATAAAGTGGGATATGCCTAGAATGAAATCTTCATCTTTTTTCTTCCTCCTCCTCAGTAGTCTAAGTTCAATTAATCTGATTAACTAATGTAAATTTTAGCAGCCATTCAACCTTCATTTCTGGGTTTAAATGATGGATTTCTGTCGTTTTCCTGGCAAACCAGATTGACCAGAACTCTTGCTGTCTTATGAACTACTATTTTAGACCGAATCTTGATTTTGAAACACTCTTCGATTTTTGTGCACAAACCTGTTGAATTGGCTATCTGATTGTATCACTTGTTAACTGAAGAACCTTACTCACTTGACTCAGCAATGCATGCAGCTGACATCAGAATATATAAGTGTATAAAGGGATTGCAGCAGCTTGCTCCGTTTTGTTTTTGCTTTAATTTTCTACACTATTAATATACAAATAATTACCACGAGAAAAACAGAAACATAAGAGTGGACATTAAAATTCAAAATTTCAATATTCTAATCGTGCATAGATTCAAAATGAATCAATTTTTCCAGAAATTTATATCTGATAAAAAGAGAAGCGAGGCTTGGGATTCGATCATTACTTTTTGAAAAATAATCTGCAAAAATAGCAGAATAAATATATGTATGTATGAACCTTTTACATATAAAAAATTGGTGAATTCATGCAGTCAATGAGGAAGGAAACCTAGAAATCAATTTCTAACATCATGATGTATGAATGAGTCTGAGTCTGCTAGTCTAATGCTATCATTCCACCGCATCACCAATGTAGACGGTGGTTCCGTCTCCGGCAATGATCCCATTCTGCAATTCTCATCTTCACCTTCTCAAATTCCGAAAACCTGCAGGGTATGGTGATCCCACCGGGATGATGGAACCCGTAAACCCGCTCCGATTCCTGCAACAACTTTCCGAACAACGGATGATTAAAATAAATAACAGGGACCAACACCCTTTTCGTTTCATTGCCCGATTCTCCTACGTACACAGCCAGGTGATCCTTGGGGATCTCCGCGGGCTTGGTTTGACCCAATCGGATAGAACCAGGATTTGAATGAGAAGATACAATCCTTTTAGCTTCACGTCGGAGATGGCGAGCCAAATAGAAAAGCTTTGACATGACGACGTTACAGATATTAGTGTTGGAGCCCTCTAATTGGCACCTGAATGGTTTTTTTCTTGGCCTGATGATCCATTTAAAGAACTTTCCTATCTTGCGCCTAAGCTTAAAACCTCGGAACCTTTTCATAGTCGATGGTACAATAGAAAAAGAAGATGAAGCAAGAAGAAGAGTCAGCGTTGAAATAGTTTAAGTTTACTTAAAAAGGGAATTCTGTACAAGGGTCAGTGATGGACATAGTAAAATTTCGAAGAGAGCTTTCTCAATTGCAAGGTCAGGTTTCTGAGTTTGGATGATTTTTATAGATATAATCTAGCCAAGTGATGATGGTTGAAGTGGTGGTTAGATTCTGGGATTCGAGAATGAGAATAAGATTCCTTTCTTTGGAGATTTTAGGAGAAACCCTTTATTATAATTTTTATTTTTTTAAATTTTGTGTTGAAAGCAATATATGGCAATGGAAATGTAGAGGAAGATCAACACGAAGATATGGTCCGTATGCGGTGCAGACTTTGCAACATGGGAACCAAAAAAATGTAAAAATTAATAAATTTTAATATACCAAAAAATTAGGGGAAAATTTTCCTTTGAAAATCATGGTATATGATATGTTCCAGTATTGTATGTGGTACTAGAATTGTAAGAAATGAGGAAAAAGCACTCTAGAATTCTTAAAAGTTTAGTCAAATATTTTAATTTTATTATTTTTAAAAATATTTACAAAATACTTCGTTCATTAGTTTAATTCATGAATTTTGAGAAAAATAAAAATCATATAATATTTTCATTTTAAAATATTCATAATTAAAAAATATTATCATAATTATAACAAAAAAAAAAAAAACTATTCAAGTATACAAAAATTTATAATGAAATAGAATTTGTATATAATTTTTTAAATATTATAAAATTATTTTATATATTTAGTCAAATTTAGGGGTCTAAAAATCCTTATACTTAAGAATAACCCAACTTATAGTATTAATATGTTTGATAAATCTATAAAGCCCAATTGAATTTCAAATGGAAATTGAGATTGCTAAATAAATAACCATGTTAGGATTGCATTGTATATTTATTCTTTTATATATCATTCAATATCTTTTTTTCCTAATTAATTATTATTAAAAAAATTTAGGAGAAAATAATTATAAGGGTAATAAATTTCAAATGCGAGTAAGTCAAGGGGGTGGGGGTGGGAACGGGTGCTTTTCATGCTTCGTCCCTCAAAAGCCGCAATTAATTTTGATTAAAACTCCGCAGAAATTTTTATAGATTTATATTTAATATGGGAATTGACCGATTTAGCGATTTTAATTTTATTCATTTGTTAAACATCATAAAGCTCTGCCACGTATAAGTCAATGTCAAACTTGACATCGTACGGTTACTTTTGTAAGCTGAAATGTTCCCCAATTTTGACGGTTGAAAAAAATGTGGCATTTATAAAATCAAAATCGAAACAATTTTTATAATTGTAGATAACCAAAATTTAACAAAATTTGTGTATCTTTATATGAATTTAATCGAAAAATAAAAAGGAGCATTAAAATATTATTCAAAAAAGGAAAACAAAGCATGATGTTATGATTATATCATATGGAATATTACCCCTTTAATCATGTCCTATGCATAGTGGAATATTGGACCCCAAAAATTCACCGAAAGCCAAAGTTTTGATTTTGATCTATTAATATATATGAACCACACACGTATATATTCAATGAATAAAATGTTTATCTCGTCTTGGTAAGTTTTCTTTAGTTAGATTGGCCTAATTATTTCCATTTGAAATTTCTCATTTTTTGACAAGATATTTCATTATTTCTTCCATGGCCAAAGGCAAAGCAACAAACCGAGACCTACCCTTTTGTTAGGAGGAAAGGATGGAGAGGAAAGTTTTGTGTAAGAAGCCTTAAAGAACGGGGTTTTCTCCCCCACAAATCAAAGTTTGCTTGTAAATTGTAATTCTAGTAACGATCTAATCTTGATTAAAAGTAAATTAATAGCCCAAGTTATTAAAAGGAATTACTAAAAAAATAAATATATTATACCGTATTACTACAACTTTCTTAAAATGTAAAAACATATATTTATTAATTTTCATATTTATTAAATTGAGAAATAATAACTTTTTATCAACGATTATTATAGAAAAAAAAAATTTAAGTGATGTTAGGGATACAAATATTTTATAGAAAACAATATGATATGTTATTATTAACTAATAAGAATAAAAATTAATGCAACAGTCAAAATTAAATGATGTGAACTAAAAGGCAAACAATAATATTATACCATATCAATTTGTACACAAATTTATATTTCTAATATAATCAAAATATTTTTAACTAATTACTGCACTTAAATAATTAGTAATTGACATTAAATAAAATAAGAGTTATTTATTTTTTTTTTTTTTTGGGGTTCTTAGGTAACATTTATTGTTTTTACTAAATATTAAAAAATTTGAATTCTGAATAGGTGTGAATGTTTGAAGATGAATGATTTGTTTATTCCTTTTATCTGAAATTTGAATATTAAGTTTTTTTTTTCAAATAAAAAGTTTGAAAACTAATACTTTACCTTTATATCCTTATAATTTTAAATAAATAATAAAATTTTAAATTATATATTTAAGATAACTTGATAAATCTAAATTAAAATAAAATAAAATAATAAACAATAACTTATAATACTTTGTTATATCAATTTTTTTTTTTGTGATTTTTTTAATAAAAAAGTAGTATATTTTGAAAATAAAAGGAAAGTGTTACATTTTAATTGGATAAAGATATATTTATAAATGTATTTCATCAAAGATTTTCAAGACTTTTAAGATTCATATAAATTTTACTCTTTTTATTAAACAAAAAGTGTCTTAAAAAATCTATTAAGTTAAAAAATAAATAATCTTAATTATCTTAAATAAACATACAATTAAGTATGAAGACAAAAAGCAAACAGCATCTTATTTTTACTTGTCTCAATTTGTCTATTTAAGGTAATTAATTTTTTTTTTAATTGTGAACATTTTAGGATACCTTTTACAAAGTATATTTTTACATTTTGTCTTAAAATTTTTAAAAAATAATTAAAAATATTTACAAATTTTTTTAATTAATTAATGAATTTTTTTATCCATATAAAAACCTGATACTTTTTTTTTTTCCTTCTTTTTCTAAAGATATAAGTCTTTTTTATTAAGTGTCATGTCTTAACCCTAAGAGTAAGTATGTTTGGCAATCAGCACAAATTCTCAAAATATATCCTAACAATTTAGAATATATCTCAAGAATCTACTAGGTATTTTAAATCAAATTCAATGTAAATTCAATTCAATTCAATTCAAATCAATTTATCATGGTTTTAAATACAAATTAAAAGCATCCCTCAATATTAAACCAAAACTAAGTCATTTACCCATTTTCATAAAAATTGGTACTATCATATCTAAATCAAATAGGATTATATATATTAACTTGTATTACTTTAAACATTTAGAATCTACATTACATACATCGTATATACATCCAATAACACATAATATTAACTTCTTTGGGCCTATTGGACACTGTATATACATCCAATAACTCATAATATTAACTTCTTTAGGCCTATTGGATCTCACTCATCCTTACTTTAAAACTGTGTGGCCAATCATTACCTTTGGGTCTATTGGATTTCACTTACCACTATTTCAGGCTACATAGTGAATCTTCAAGCTCATTGTTTTTTTTTTTTTTTTTTGGATTATAGTGCCACTAGTTTAGGTTACATGGTAGGTTTGTTGGCTCAGATGGTAGTTTCCAAGAGGGGAATGAATTGGAATATTTTAAAAAATTAAAAGATATAATAAATAAAATGCAGCAATAATTAATGAGATACAATATATGTGTGATTTTCACAGAATTAATAACAAAGTATGAGAGGAATTTAATGCTTAATGAGTTAGTTATAAAAATGAATGATTAAAAGATAGTAAGTAGGAGAAAACAAACTTAGTTTATCGTGGTTCATAAATGTATCTACGTCAACTCTCTTGGATATCTCCATACCAAAATTCTGTTATCAACTTGTTTTAATAAATCAAGTGAAATCTAGTTTATAACTCTTTCTTAATCAGTGAAGGGCAAACTTTACAATCTCTTCTCTTACACAAAGAAAAGTGTAATTCAATATTTCTTCTTTTTTAGGTAAAAAGCAACTCAACAATAAGTTTTAAATGATATAATAAATTTTGTCTCAAAAAAGTTGATATTCAATAATACAGATTTCATTTTCTCTCATTAGAAAGATATGAACAATGAATTAAGCACGATGATTAATTTTCAGAGAATATACTTGCTGTTATTATTTTTTTTTCACGTTTCTCTCTATACCATTCAATGAGAATCTTGATTTTTAAATACTTTTCAAATTGTCTCCAATAGCTCTTAATGCCTGTATTAAATGCTACAAATATTACCTTGCAATCTTTTTTTTTAAAAAGTATCGATACTTTAAGGTCATGTATTGATACTTTAATCTATCTTAAACTTGTATATCGATCTTTTCTATTATTATACTGATATATCATATTGGATATCTTCTTGAATCTGAAAATCTTTTGGATCTAAAGTATTGATACATTAAACTGATATATCATTACTTTTACTTCTCTTTAAAGTTGAGGGTTGATATACTCTTTTCTTATATCGATCTCTAGTTATGATATGTACCTTTAAAATTTTTTTCATTCTACTGTATTGTTATAACTAGATTTTATCCTTTGTAAATTTTATCTATGCTCGAGATACTAAATTTGTGATAATGACATAAGGCTTAATTTTTAAATCATTCTGTCAAAATTATTTGATAAGTTTGTATTTTAGCTTGAGACACCAAATTTTGATAGTAATATATCTATATATTATTGCTTAATTTAAGCTAATTATTAAGGTAATTTTGACAAACTTGTC
>JAWDEX010178015.1:0-14613 GCA_035221805.1 Trichilia hirta | reverse complement strand
CTTATCCAAGTGCAACAAAACTTTCCTGCAAAATAAAGAAATGATTATTAATATAATTTCTAATAGTTGAAGAAAATGATTACATTTTTATAGTAAACAAAAAGATAAAATAATAGTAACATCTATGTAAACTAGCTTAGCAAAAGTCAAAAAGAAAACAGTAAACACCTATATTATTGACAAGTTTGTCAAAATTATCTTAATGGTTAGTTTGAAAATATAGACACATCACTATCAAAATTCAGTGCATTGAGCTAAGAAACAAACTTATTAAACAATTTTGGACAGAATGATTTGAAAATTAAACCTCGAGTCATTATCATAAATTCGGCACATCGATCTTGAATAAAATTTACAGAGGACAAAATTGAGTTATGACAAACACAAATTAAGTAAATTAAATAATAACAATAATTAACACAAAAATTAAGTAAATTAAATAATAATGCAATTTAAAAAATTAAATAACTTAATTAAAAAAATTAACACACAATTAATTAACAATAATTTGTACGATAAATTAAATAAATTAAACAATAACAATGATTAACAAACAAATTAAATAATGACACAATTTAAATTTTAATTAACTAAATTAATTAAAACACAAATTAAGTAAATTAAATAGTATGACAATTTAAATTTTGATAACTAAAATAATTAAAGTACAAATTAAGTAAATTAAATAATAACTAATTTAATAAAATTAAATAAATTAATTAAAAGAATTAACAATAATTTAGATGATACATTAAGTAAATTAAATATTGATTATTAAAATAATAAACACACAAATTAAGTAAATTAAATAATAATACAATTTTAAAAAATAAATAAACTAAAAGAATTAATATACAATTCATAATAATAATTTAGATAATACATTAAATAAATAAAAAATAACACAATTTAAATTTTAATTAATTAAAATAATTAATGCACAATTAATTAAAATATTAATATAATATAAATTTAATTCCTAATCTTAAAATTGTGATCGAATAATGACTTTTTTTCTATAAAAATAATAATTTAATTAAATAATAATTGTGAGAATATAATTAGAATATAGATAAAAATAAATTGAAAAGTTGAAAATATAATTAGGGGAAGAAATTAGAAGAGATGAGATGGAGAATCGGAATTTTAATTAAGGAGAAGGGAAGGAAAGGTGGGTATTTATATAATTCGGGCCGTGTCTAATGTTTATTTTTTTGATCCGGTTTAATTTGTATTTATGAACTCGGGATCGACTCGAATTTTATACTGTTTATACGAACCGGGTGAGTTCGTTTTTTTTTTTTTGGATCGGGTTAGTCCGGGCCAATAGCCACCCCCAGCATCTCACATCGTAGAGTGGACAAAAGGTGTCCATAAACATTCTGCACTTATGTCGTGAAGAAGTTTTCCCGCAAAGTAAATAAAATGAAGTAAATTCCTTGATTCCCAAGATAATACCTGATAAATCAAACGGTATCGTTACCTTCTCTCCTGTTCCAGCTCAAAAGCTGAGAGTGAGAGTCACTTAGTTTCTTCTGTGAAAGGAGAATTCAATTTGAGGTAAGCTTCTTATTTTTATGAATTGCTTTTGGTTGACAATTCCGATGCTGCTGTTAGATTTTTTTTTCCTTTTATTGATTTTCTAAATGAGGTGTTTGATGGGTTTATTTGTAAGTTGATGTATCTTGTTCTTCTTATTGCTTGAATGCTGATTTCTGTTTTATTCATTTTTTGGGTTGTATGATCCAATTGGGTCATGGGAGATATGTGGAAAAGTTGAATTCCTAAGAACTTATATGCTGAATTTGATTCGGGTTTAAAGACCTTGTCTTTTGTCTTACAAGGAAATGAATTCGTCGAAAACTGAGTCTGGAGATGATAGTGGTGATGGGAATTCGACTAATACTTAGTTGTTGCGTGACATTGATGCAATAAGCAAAGTTCTGTCCTTGCAAAATCCATCGCGAAAGACTTTGATTTCCCCGTACGATAACAGATCCAAGTCTGTTGAAAGAACTCCGTTTCACAGAACCAAAATCGAACCATAACTCAAGAATCTTCCATGAAATTGCGTCGCACAAGGACAAAATATCATCTTTATTATGTAAGTGGAAGAAGCCACTGAAAGCTTTAGCACACATTAGGTAGCATAGGTTCAATATTTCTTTCTGTCTCCGTGTGCATTCAATTGAAGAGTCGCCAACGAATTTCAATGACATCAGTTTGCGTGTTTATTAGAAGAGGAAGGATGAGGTGTTAGGAACCCGCCCATTGAGGGTTTCTCGGGGTAATGCTGAATTTGAAGAGAATTTGATGCATAAATGTTGTGTACATGGTAGTAGAACTGGGGCTCATAATTCAGCAAACTATGAAGTTCTGTTTGATAAATGCTTCTGTAGTTGGGCCTCCAGAAGTTGATATAGGGAAGCATTGGGTTGATCTCTCTAGACTGTTACCACTTACACTGGAGGAGTTGGAGGGGGAGAAAAACTCAGGTAAGTGGATCACAAGCTTTAAGCTTACAGGTAAGGCTAAAGCTGCCATGCTGAATGTTAGCTTCTGTTTCTCAGTGCTGAAGGACAATCTTGTTGAATCAAAGAACAGTGTGAATGTTGCTGAGCTTATAAACTTAAAACAGAATAGGTCAACTGCCCCGGAATCTGTTACAACTTTTTAGATGAATAATGACAATAAGATGCTGAGGGAAAGGAGTGTTCCAACAAACTTAGACCACGGGTCTGTTCTCTCATCTACAGCTTATGATGTCAAGGCTTATCAGGAAGTTTCACCAATTCTGGGTTTGGAGCTCTCCAAGTCAATTAAAATTTTGTATGATAAACTTAATGAAGGGAACTTGCATTGTACAGAGGAGTTTGATTCATTATCTGAACATGTGGAGCCACCTAATAAGAATTTTCAGTCTGCTAAAGATATTAGTGATAGTGATTGTAACCATGCTGAATTCACTGTGGTTGAAAAGGGGATAGAAATGTCTGGAAAGGAACGGTTGGAACCTTTTCATACAATTGATGGTTATGCAGTTGAAACTATGAATGTGGATGAGATCATTAAAGATGACAACATAAACCTTGAGGAGGAGAGGGAATGTAATTCAAAAGCAAATACCTGTGATAGACGCATAGATGAAATTCCAGTAAATGACATCAAACATGAAGATAGCACTGTATGTAGTACAGGATCAACCATGGAAGAGCTGGACTTAGCTTTAGATGGCATTCTGATTTCAGAATTGACAGATTGGGAATCTCTACTAGCTGTGGATGAATTTCTTGAAGAAAAAAACTACATGGACACTAAATCGAATTACAGAGCTGGTAGAGTAGCAAAGGCATCATTTAGCTTGGATGATATTACTGAATTAGTATCAAGCGATTTCTTAAATATGTTGGAGTTAGAGCATGCTTCATCTAGCTTGAGCTCTGATGCTGATCCTGAGTCTCCTAGAGAGCGTCTGTTGAGGGAGTTTGAGAAAGAGGCTCTAACTTCAGGTAGTTTGATATTAGGTTTTGATGCTAGGGAAGAGCAAAGGGAGCTCAGTTGCAATGCTCAGACTGGATCTGTATGCCTGGGTTCTTATGATGATTTGATATCTTTCCTGTTATTCAGGGTTCTTAGGAGGAGCACAAGGGGGCAGGTCAATTGTTAAAAGATAGAGTTGTTAAAAGATAGAAGGAAGGCCATCATTCTTGAAGACTTGGAGACTGAATATTTAATGAGAGAGTGGAGCTTAAATGAAAATGCATTTCAGCTTTCTCAGCACGACTGGTCTGATGGATTTGGAAGTCCAGTTGAGCTTCCTCCTGAGGATCCATCAGAGTTATGTCCACTTGGAGTTGGCTTTGGACATTTATTGTAACTAATGGTGGAGGTTATCTTTGATCTATCAGTCCCTCACTTCTCAAAAATGCTAGAAATGTCAGAAACCTAGTCATGCAAGTTTCTCGACCAGTTGTGCTGCCTGCTGAAATGGGCCCTGAGATCACTGAGATATTACAGCACTTGGCTTCAGCTGGAATTAAGAAGTTGTCTATGCAGGTAACCCAATTAATGCCTTTGGAGGATATTAATGGGAGGACACTGCAAGAAGTGGCTGCCGGAACTATGGTACTGGAGAGGATTGTAAACACAGCAAACAATATATTCTTGATTTCCATTTGTAATATTCGTGTACTTTTTATCTCCACTACTTGATATTCCTTATGCATTAACGCACTTCATATTTTTCTCACGGGTAGACTTCACTGTAACATGGATCAGTATTTGCTCATGATTTCTTTTCTGGGAGAGAGGAAGATGAAGAACTCCTGTTTGGTCAGAGTTATGATAGCATCTGTTCATGCTTGAATGGTGGTGAGATTAGCTCAGGCTGTGTATCTCTCAGAGATTTTGCTTGCTTAGCAATGGATAGAGTTGAGGCACTCTCAATTGAAGGTTTGAGAATCCAGTGTGGCATGTCAGATGAGGACACACCATCATGCATACGATGCCACTCTGTTGGAAGGAATTCGACTTTTGAATGGAAGATTTCTAATTTTGTGGGGTCTCTGAGTTCACAAGCAGGTGCAGTGTTGCCACTACCAGATGTCGGGGATGGTGCTAATGATGTTGATGAAATAATGGATCTGTCTATGACATTGAATGAGTGGTTAAAGCTGGATAATGGAATTATAAAGAATGACAATCAAATTAGCTGACGCACATTAAAGATCCTAGTAGCTAATCATTCTAAAGTCTGTAGATTTGGTTAATGGAACCTTGGCAGGACACATCAACTTTGATCACACATCTGGTAAAACCCAGAGTTTGTTGGGGAATAACCTCACTGTAGCTTTCATGGTTATGCTTTGAAATCCCTTTCGAAACTATGAACCTGTTGGCAACTCAATGCTTGTTCTATTTCAAGTGGAGAGGTTCTTTGTACCTGCTAAGCCAAAAACATACAGGACATGTATGACAGAAATGAGGAAAAGGATAATGAAGCCTGCACAAAGTCAGGGTGAATGATGACGATAAAACTGAAAAAGAAGAAGAAAATGAAAACATTCTGTGGTTTAAATTTTCTGAAGTCCACCTTGCAGGATTGAGCACTGAGCTTGGCAAGAATCAGCTTTGGGGTAACAAAACGCAGCAACAGTGTGGAAATTGCTGGTTGCTTGCCAGTGGTATGGCTAAGTCAAACAAACATACACTTTCAAAGTCACATGGCATTGTAATATCACACCGTCAAGGGACTAGAAAGGTGCGGCATGAGGATGTATTATGGAGCATAATCTGTAATATACATAACACAGGTACAAACTGGAAAGAGCTGGGGGCATTGGTTCCATATATTGAAACCCTTATGTTGTATTTCCAAATGAAAGTACAATGTCACATGTAGCACACAATAATATTTAGACTGGTCAGAGATTTTTGTGTTGTATATACTTGCATTTTGTAGTACCCAACTTTACTTACGTAATTTTGTTGCATCAAGTTTACTGAGTTTTATACGTCTCAAGATTGTATATATCTCTAGGAAAGAATCTTGGGTACTAAGGCTGGTCTTTTAGAGTTGTGATAACAGTAAGCTGGAACTTCTTGTCTTATTATGTTGGATGTAATAAAACAATGCTCATTTAAACAAATACATTGGAGCTTGATTGCTTTGCCTTGCTTTATGGTTTGAGCTTTTCTCTTTTCCAATATTTATTGTCTTACAGTCACTATGTAACAATGTTTCTGTAATTACAATTACGTAGCTATTTCACATGCATTTGAGATATTAAATGTTATAACCTTTTTGCCCTACTAAGTATTGCATTAAGGTATGAGTTGAGGAGTGTTAAAAATAGCAGAGTTGAAGATTTTCATTTGTTGAATCCATGTTTTTATCTTTTCAACTCCTTGTGGCCAGTCTCTTTATGTGTTAATCCTAGCACCATTTGAACCCAAAACCCCCATTTCAGGAAAAGGAAAGAAAAATAATTAAGAGTTATTTGTGATTTCCCCCATGAAAGTGACACAAGAAAATCGCTTCTCTTCCTGGAGGAGATAAAGCCTGTGAATTGGTTTAACAATGATCGTTGCATTCATCTCCAACAGACATAGTAGAAGACAAACCAAAGCAAACAACCATGGTGATTACTGTTGGATACAGAGGATTCGAAACTCTTGATTCTGTCTCTAGCAGATTAAAGAACACATAATCTGACAATGCTGCAGTGAAATTGGCAAATTCATATTCTAATTTTCAGAGCTATTGATTGTTAAGAAAGCACTGACTGTGGACGAGTAAGACCATCGTAGTACAAAAGCATAGATCATCCTATCTAGGCTGGGTCATCATGCTAGCTTGCACTAAAATAGGGTAATACGGTTTCAGACACATTCTACTTAAAAAACAAGAAGAAAGTGTTGCTCTTTTCACAGAACTGCTGAAGTCGGATAACTCAAACCCCGGAAAAACGTGAGAACTAGGAAGTGCTTTGATGAGTATGAACCCCTTCATACGTTGTTATTACATAACTCGGATCCTCTCTGTCTCTTTCAACTCTTTTCTTCACGGGGCATCCTTCAACTGAACATTTATAATAGTTCCTGTTAATCACATGATACAGACATTGTTAGAAAATGAATTATATGTTTTAAATGTTTGGTATGATGTTGATGCACCAATAATGCTTTGAAAAGGAACCACGACATTTTGGTCCCTGCGGTTTGCCACAATGCCACATTAGGACATAATTCAACAAATTAGTCTGCGAGATTTGTTGAAGGCTTGAAGCTAAAACTACGACATAACTTCATTTTATTTCTAATTTTTAGAAATAAATTATTTATAGGTCATAAGTACTGATTTTTTTAAAAATTATCAAACTATATCTTTAAATATTATTTTAAAAATCTCAGATAAAGTCAAGTCAATGATCTCCATACGGACAGTTTTTTCTTCTTTTGTCTTGAACCCATAAAGTTTTTGTAAATCTTAAATCAACCCTAATTTTTTAAAAGAATACAAATGCCGCACACCATTTTAGGCCCTCATCTTGCCACACAAATTGTTGACTGTAGGTCATCATAAAAATATATTTATAACTATTAGTTTTTGAGAAAATTTAAGGTACCTTCAATGTACCATTCGATATAGCGTATTTAACAAATTAAGGTGCGTTATCTCAAAATTGAGATAATAGAGATAATTCACTTCTATAAATTTTACAGATAGATAGGTCATCATTATCAATTCAGTCCCACCACGAACCAAGATTTACACTCTAATTTGTCTGACATATTTAAAACTTTCTCTTTAGTCTTTAATATTATGTAATTACAAGTTTATCGTTGAACCAATTAATCAAACTGCCAATATAATGGGCTGATTTGAGGTATGCAAAAAAATGACTAGGTGGGTTGAAATTAACCTTTAATAATGCTAAATTTTTTGAACTAATACGTTATCGTAAGATTGAGGTTATTGTTGAAGTTAACAGAATGATTATTTATTAGAATGACGAAGCAATGCAAGAACCTATCTTGTTTTCAAGAACAATTCCTTTAAATGTCAAATTTATCAGAAAATTAACCTTGGATTTGGGCTGTTCTTCACCATCTTCTTCCCATATTTTCTCCACTTGAATCCATCGTCCAGTACATCAATCTCTGATTTTGTCTTGAATGCAACTCTTTCCTTCACCTGCTTCTTCTCCCTGTTGCCTTCACTATCACCTTCTCACAACACAACAGGCCAAATATTATTAGCAAACACCACAAAACATCAAAATAATTATGAAAAAATAATGGTCGTCGTGAAATTCGAAAGTTAAACAAAGTTTCATTGCATACTGTTACTAGGCCCTTCATGGTGGCTGCTAGTGACTCCGGATTCAATGACTTCATTTGCACGATACACCGGATTCTGAGCAGACCCGAAAATCATAGATGCTTGATCATCCTCCAACCATGTATCAAATGTAAAATAATCAGAAAGCTCGAAATTCGTCTGCTCAGTATAGTCACTCTCAGGTGAGTCTTGTGGTAAAAAATTTGAGCTAGACATTCGAGCAGGCTATAAGTCTAAGGAAAGAAATTCAGTTTATTGTCATTGCGATGAGATTCAATCTATATTTTATAATACAGATCTTATTGCTAGAGCTTGAAGGTGGCTTCCTTTTGAGTTTCGTATGATGTTGCAGGAAACTTCCAAGTGAATTCTGTGTGCCAATCAGTACGTACTATCAAAAGATAGTGGGGTATGTTATAGGATGACTTGGGGGAGACTTATGCATTGTTTGAAGAGTTAATTCTTAGAACAGACTAGTTCAGGTCTCGTGCTTACCCTTTCACGACGATAAAAGCATTACAAGTCAAACGTGATGGTGACTTGTACTAGAAATACAGTCTCACGATGTTCAATCCAATAGTTAAGTTGTTTGTTTCGGGCAACCAATCAAAACATTTTATGGTATTGGAGCCATTTATTTATTTTAAAACGAAACTTGTAATCAAGAAAAATTTATTATTAAAAGTTCTTATTTCCGATCCATGTTAAAAATACAATGACTTATAAAATATATTTTTAAAGATTTATGTTGAAAGATATTGTCTTTCTGCCTTTGCATACAACCAAACAAAAAAAAATGTATTCTTTGTATTGGCCCCGCCAATCAACAGCAACACATTTTTTTGATATTAAATTCGGATAATTCCAGGCGAATAATTTGACGATTTTTCTGTTGTTGGCCTGATTCTCCGAACGTCGCATTAGTTCTGAATTATCATCAATAAAAAATAAAAGAGCTGATAAGTTGAGCTATACCTACGTTCGAAAATCTGTAAAATATCTCATTATATTAAGGTATAGTACATTATACAAACTATATTACAAGTAATTATTACACCACTCTATATTGTTAGCTCACGATGATAAATGAATTGATTTTTACTGGGACATATCACCCACTATTAAATCAGATATTTTATTCTTTAATAATTATACATCCTAAAATTATTATAAATACAACATTTTTAACCTGAGATCATTGAATTTTCGGCTTGTCTATTTGTATCGGTATTCATAAAAATAATACGCATACACCCTTTATGCTTAGTTTATCATTTCTTCTTATCTTCTAAATCTTGTGCTTAATTTAAATATTAGAGTTTAATTATCAGAAAGTCGGTATTATTTTTAATTTTTTTCTATTTATTTTCAAGTAACAAGACATATCTACGAAAGGATGCCCGACCCAAGATGAAAGCAAAATACTTTGGCAATCTATCAAGGAACAACTTTTGTGTGGTGCTCTAGGTTTTCTTTTTTTGAGAAATGTAAGCATCAACAATTGGCACTATCTGAGAGAAATAATATACTTAAAGCATTTAGTTAGCTTGAAAAAAAAATTTTGATAGAGATTACAGTAGAAATGGCTAGAAATAATTGTAGCTGTCGCTCGCGAAGATTGCCAATCAAAAGAGACAGGGACTTCATCCCTCCTACAAATCAAGAACATGCAAGTCGTAGGATTATACTGTTGTATCACTGGTAAGTAGGACAACCATGAGAACCAGAGAGTGTGAGTCCTTGTAATTGGCAATAGAGCTAAAGAGTACAAAAATCGACAGGGAAAAGAAGAAAGGAAGAGGCGAGCACAGAGTAAACGAATAAGCAGCTAGCGAGAGAAGCCGCAGAGTTGAGAAAGTTGTTACAAAAACAATATGATGAGGGGACATAGTAACAGATGCCAAAAATCTCAAAGACAGAAAAAAGTTATACTCAATTCAAGGGAAAGGCAAAATTCAAGGCCCTCATGATAGCCTCTGTCACCACTATAACCCAATTTACTGTTGCATAAAAATGAAAAGAAAAACTTATCAAGTCATAAAAAAGCCTCAAAATAAGGAATCTTAAAGCCCCGTTTCGTATATTCGACATTTTAGAGTTAGAGATGTTTGATACCCTTTGTGGCACTGAGGTGAACGCTCGAAGATATGTAAGGTCTAAACAAACTACCATGAATATGAGATCATAACTCAATGAAATCAAGTCTCCAAACTGGAGTGCTTGCCTTTCCATACTTCAAGTAATAAACCAGTAAACTCTGGAAACTTATAGTCTAAAAAACACTTAAGAATGTCAGGATTAGTAAAAAGGTCGATCTCACTCTAAATTCAAGGAATGACTCTGGGGTTAACAAGTATGCCAACTCCCTATTTACTAAAAATATACTAAAGTTAATGCTTTTAAATGATGATTTAAAGATTGATGCAGTGTCAAATGTGCTGTCTCTTTTCTTTGAACTTAGAGGGGTAGGTGTGAAGGTGATTCAAAAATCTATCCGAGGAAACCAGTGGCACCTTTAAGTAGTTGAGTCAGGCCCTTTTAAAAGAATTTTGAGGCATCACTTAGATTACTCACAGTGCGAGCTCCCTTATCTTACTTTGTCAAAGGCCCTGTAAGAGTCTTAGAAACTTTGTTAAGAGATTCCATGATAAAATAATTAATTTCAAAGCTTTTTATCACCTTTTAACGTTAAAAGGACTACAGAGAGGGCTTCGTATAGAAAGAGGGTGGTACAAGATAAACAAGAGATTTATCACCATTTATGAGATCGCCTATAAAAAATTATTTAATGAAATAGAGATTGAGGACCAAGTGACGATAGGCAATAGGAAGAAAGGATGATTTGGCCACTACCAAGAGATAGAGCTTTCGTTTAGAGGCCAAAGTCAAGGAAAAAGGAGCAAAAAAGCCCAAAGAAGAAAGAATGTATAAGAGGTGACAAGTCGACTTGACATGATTAGTCAGACAAAATAATTAGAAGTCTAAAAATGAAAGATGAGTTGAGAGGGTGGCATACCTACAAGAAAGAAAGTTCACCATCTTAAAAGTTTTTCTTTTACAAGTACTCTGTTATATAAAGAGTAGTGATCTTTACCTAGCAAAACTTACGCCGATAAAATTAAAAAGGGCAAAGCATCTCAGCAATTGGTTCTATGAATATCATAGTAGTTATAGTCACAACACAGACAACTACCTTCACCTGAAGGCACAAGATGAGCTCTTGGTGAAAAAACATTATCTAGATCATTTGGTAGCTGACTTAGGAGAAGGATGACCTCCTAACTCTCCTAAGATGAAAGAAGGATGACCTCTTAACTCTCCTAAGATGAAAGACAAGAGGTAAAAATTATGATAACACTAGATGGATCAACTCTAGCAAAAAATTTCAATCAGTTCAGGAAAAATTACTCAAGATATTTCGTATCTAGCTTTATAAGAAACTTTCATATCATGAATGTTAGAGAGAAAAAGAGATCGAAGACTATTTTATTTTTAATTATATTTACTAACACAAATGAGCTAGGAGTACACTACCCCTACAATGATATCTTTATCATTACTTTAAGAGTTGGGAACAAATTGATAAATAGCATATTAGTTAACATTGGCAGTTTCATGAATATTATCTTTAAGAATACATTGGATTTTCTAGGCATCAAAGATATAAACTAGATAACCCAGAGTTCACCTTGCATGGCTTTAAGGATTCATATGTCTTACCTTTGGGATCTATTTCCTTGTCCATAGCCATTAGAGACAAGTCATATTAAAAAATTGCCATGATCGAACTTTAAGTGATAAGTTTATAAATGCTATACTCTATAATATTAGGCTGACCCTTTCTCTAAAGTGTAAAGGTTGTGGAAAGCATACATTATCTAAAACTAAAATTTCATATAAATGACGGGGTTGGCGCAGTATAAGAAAATCAAAAAGAGGCTCGCTCTTACTTTGCTACTTCTTCTAGACCCATTCATTGCCTTTATAAATGGCCTCAAGATCAAGAGAACTTTTTTAAGTTAAATAAGGATTTAAAATAGGCTGTGATGATGAAAAAGGCCTGTCGTAAAGGCAGTTTCTCATTACTACAAATAGATTAGCTAGTAGATTTAATAGTAGGGTACCAGTTGTTGAATTTTATAGATGCCTTTTTTGGCTATAATTAGATAGTAATACATTTCTCAAATAATAAAAAGACTGTCTTTATTATAGATCAGGGGTTATACTGCTATTATGTGATGCCTTTGGATTTAAAAATTGCTAGGTCCACTTTTGAGCTACTGGCAAACCATATGCTCAACTATTATAAGGACTTTCTAGAGGTGTATATGGATGATATGATCTCTAAGTTAATAAAAAGAGACGATCATAATAAACACTTTAAAAAAGCCTTCTTCTTTTTAAGATGGCATTTGATGAAGTTGAATCCGAACAAGTGTACATTCAGGGTTAGCTTGAAAAAAATTTTAAAATTTATCATCAATAAGCATAAAATTAAAGCAAATCCATAAAAAGAGTAGGTGATATTAGATATAAAGTCATCATTATCCTTGGAGAAATTATAAAGCTTGATAAAAAAAGGTCATCGCCTTCTACATATTTTTTTCTAAATTTACTAATACATGTCTTAAATTTTTCAAGTAAGTAAGAAAGCGAAAAATCATAAAATAGACACTGAAATGTGAAGAAGCTTTAAGGATTTAAAGTAGTATCTTGAAAGAATTTTGACTCTGATGAGCCTGTATAAAAAAGAGATCTTTCACCTTTACTTGGTCATGACTGAGCATATCATTAGCGTAGCACTCATGAAGGAAAATCCAAATAAGGTGCAAAAACTTGTTTATTATATTAGTAAATCTCTTTTAGATACAAAAATCAAGTATTCACCTTTGAAAAAATTGACACTGATATTGGTCACAATAGTAAATAAATTGTACCTATACTTTCAAGCTCACCTCATTATAATTTTGATTTACTAGCTTCTTAAATAAATATTACACAGGCCAGACTTTTCAAAAAGTTAGTTAGATAGTGCATCAAACTCAGTGAGTTTAATATTGACTTTAAACCATGAAAGACCATTAAAGAACAAGCATTGGCTGACTTTATAACTGAAAACTTTGTCTCAAAAATATTAATAGTATGATAAGTATGTGTCAGTAAAAAAGGGAGAGGAGAATGGTTAAATGAGTAGAGGGTGTGGAAAATTTTTTTCAATAAGGCTTCTAATGCCCAGGGTTGTAGGGCTAATATTATTTTTGTAAGTCTCGAAGGAGAGAAAGTAATGGTTACACTCAAATTTGAATTCCTAATAGCTAATAACAGGCCTTACTGGCAAAGTTAAGAATGGTTGCCTTAGTGGGTGCGAAGGGTGTTGAAACAAAAGGTAATTCGCAATTGGTGGTGAACCAAATTAACGGCCAATTTTAAGCCAACAAGGCCAACATATAGAATTATTTAGCTTTAATCCAAGACCTTATGAGAAAGTTTTATCAGGTAAAGGTAGAGAATATTTTGAGAATAAAAAATTTCAAGATAGACACTTTATCAAAATTAGCCTTTATTTTTTATAAAAAGTCTCAAAATTTGTGCTCATAACACTCATAACTAAAAGGAGCATTAAAGACCCCTGGCCTACTTCAGTGCTAAATATAGAGGTTAAACTAATTTGAATTGACCCCATCAAGCAGTAAATCAAAAAGAAAAAGTTGTTAGATGATAAGAAAGTATCTCAAAAAATAAAAATTAGTTTGCAAGATATTTGATAATAAATGGAGTGCTTTACCAACAAAAATTTGACCAGCCCTTTTGAAATGCCTCAAGAAATAAGAGATCAACCTGGTATTGAAAGAAATACAAGAAGAGGGTGTTTACTATAATCGTGGTGGTAGACAAGCCCTGACTTACACAATCCTAGGGTAAGGATACTATTAGCCTACCATCTTGTAAAATATCATCCAAATAACTAAATGATGTCACAATTGCCAGCTCTATGATGAAATTATCGATTAACCACAAGAAAAGCTTACCATTATAACTAGCCCTTGACTATTTACATAATGTGGATTAGACATAATAGGCCTTTTGCCTATTTAGTGTGCCCAAATAAAGTATGCTATAGTAACAGTTGATTATTTCACCAAATGGGTGGAGGCAAAACCCTTTATAATAATAACAAAAAAGAAAACCATCGCTTTTATAAAGAATAATTTAGTGTATTATTTTGGTATTACCAAGATTATTATTATTAATAATAAAAAGTAGTTTGATAATGTTAACTTAAAAAATTTTTGCATCAAGTTAAACACTAATTTTAGGTTCATTTCACTTACCCATCTCAAAGAAAATGAGCAAGTAGAAGTGGTGAATAAAATAATAAAAAAGCCCCTAAAAAAGTTTTTGGTTACTGTAAAAAGGGCTAAGTGAATGAATTATCACAAGTTTTGTAAGCACTTTGAATGACTTCAAAAATAGTTACTGGTGAACTGTTTTTCAACCTGGCCTATAGGATAGAGGTCGTGACATTAGTTGAGATCGACACTCTCATGCACTAAGTGAAGCACTTTAATAAAGAAACCAACAAGCAAGTTATACACTTGGAGTTGAATTTGCCAGAAGAAAAAGGAGAACCAACCTTCATCAAAGCCACCACGTACTAGCAAAGGATTGTTTGATATTATGATAAAAAGGTGTGCCCTTAGAATTTTTGTGTTAGAGATTTAGGGCTTAAACAAACCAACTTCAATATAGGAAAGGATCACAGGGGGCAA
>JAWDEX010177996.1:0-14614 GCA_035221805.1 Trichilia hirta | reverse complement strand
TTGATTAGACAGGAGTAGGTACGGTGGTTAGATCAATCTTTTTACCACTCTTTCACATTAGGTCTAGAGTAATTATGAGTGCCAATTTGTAGGGTATAGCACATCCTAACGTAGTAGGACGCTTGAATAGTTTCTTGAGCAATATATTTGTTGGTCCCACTCAATATTCTCGTTTTTAAAATGAAGGAATTGAGTCGCCTCGGTAATCAAGGCGAGTAATAAAATATCAAAGCGACTAGAGTCGGGTCAGGCCTTCTGCTTTATAATGACTGAGGTCAGGAAATTTCAGTTGAACAAGTTTGAGATCGGTAAAAATTGTCAACAGTATTTTTTATAAATAAAAGTATAATTCGTTAAAAGAGTTTTTGTTTCCATCGACGTTAATAACAGACAATGATCTGTTCTGAGGTTGGTTGGGCTTACTAAAAGACGCGAGACCTTCCTATGAGAACTTTGCGACGAGCACTTCCATTGAGCCTACAATCACTCCCTCTGTGTCCTCAACAAGGTGCTTAATACGTATATCCACACTTCTATTCGTATCATTTGTTTAAAAATGCGTATGTATATGTATAATATTGACTGATATGGGTATTTTGCGACAACCCATTTGAGGTTTCTTGTCAATGCAGTATTTGGTGAGTGAATCTGCTAGAGATAAGTTGAAGCAGATATGTTTTAGCCAAATCACGAGGTCCTTTCCTCAAGGCGTTTGTTGTTATGTCTAAATGCATATCGGCATGATTGCTTTGCAAAATCTAATCTTTTATAGATATTGAGGTTACGGGTCGTGTACCTCGAATTTAATGTTTCTAAAGATATTGGATAAACGGCGATGTAAGTTAGGGATTGCAGTATCATCAAGAGAATAGAACAGTCTAGAGCTACAATTAGGAGTTTTAAATCCGTTTTAGTCGGTATTTAATTATTCTGAAACACTGCTCACTTTGTTTTGGTTTTGATTTAGTTCCTTGATTAATAATTGTGGTTGCTCTGACGATCTTGTGAGCTTTGGACGAGGATATAACATTATTTAAGATTGATCTTATCTCCCCTTTCCGGGGAATGAACGGTCTACGTGAACAATATTTGGCTCAATTTATAGTAAATCATTGTATAGCAAACGTGCGGTTTCATCTACATTGCAAATAACTGATTGTGAAGCTTTCACTTTATATATAGTTATGTCCATAGTTTGTCTTTTCTTTAGAATCTTCAATACTGGAACGGGCAGATTAATGCTAACTTTTCTGGAATCAAACAAAGATGACATGCAGGCAATAGCAATTGATGTTATTGAATGTAGAGTAGGGAACCACCATCAGATTGTTGGTTTAATAACTTATTAGAAAATTATCACATTAGGAATATTTGGTTAATTAACCTTGACAGTTTGACTTGTTAAACTCATTTCTCCCAGGTGCCTTTGTTTGTTCTATAGTTAATAAACTCTGATGGCTGGTTGATTGTAGCTCAAGCCTGGATTAAAGCAATAGGAACAAAAGCATGATGTTCACAATTTAAAAGAACCACAGTTCTTCGATCAGTGTGTTTGCAAAATAAAATTTTATTGGTTAACACCAACTTGGGCACCCTGGACAGCTCTGGGCAATGTTGTTCTTAATTGAATTTGGAAGTCTTGGCATCTGTTCCGGATTTTATTAGTTCTGTATACCTATTTTTCTTCTGTTACTCTTGGTAAAAGTTAACACATAAAGGTATTGTTGTCAAAATTTCCTATATCAAGTTATCATGGTATCACATTTGTGAACCAGAGCACAAACTGTCAATCTAACTTCTTTGGCTTGTACTTGTCAAATATTATTCATCTGTAGACTTATTTGTCGAGCCATCTTCCTCTTGCAATGAACTTGATGAGGGTTGGTGATAAAATTATTGTTGAATTTTCATTTGTTCTTTTTTATTTTAAATTATCTGTTACCATATATTTAACGAGTGTTTTTTTTATATGGGATACTTGCCAATTAGGTTTGATGCTTTATACCATTCTGATAAGCATTTTCTGTCAAGGAAAAAATGTTCATTCTGGTTTAGGGCAGCAAGGGAATTTGAATGTGACTGCGTTTTCAGCTCTGTTATTTTTGCTTGTTTGTCAGTGCTTTGAACAGCGCAGCATGGTTTGGAATGGTCAATAGTGGAATTTGGGATCAGTTGCCAAACTTACGTCATGCTTGAACTTACAATTTAAGCTTCAAGATCCTATGGTTATCTTAGAAGTCTAGTTCTTTGTGATTGGAATGTTTAGTCAGTCCTAGCTTAGAAGTGGGGAAAATTCTCTCTCTACATGGACTGATGGCACCAATGGTTATTCGTGATCCATATGCCATCGTTAACTTCTACCCGATGGAAATTAGACAAAAGATTAAAATGGCTTTATTTTGGTAGCTCTCCCGTAGTACCTTTCAGGTAGATGGAAAAACTCAAAATTCAGTGACAGAAATTTATGCTTGCTGATGCCTTGCTGGTTATTCATTAAATAATTATTATACATCGGGATCCCTATTTATTCAGTTGATCCCACGTAAAAGGTGTTTAATAAAAGGGATTTATCACTTCTCTCTATTGAGGTCTAAACATTATTATGTAAATAACATTTTACCGAGTAATCATTACTTATTTTTTCTAAGGAAGAGTTAATCTCTTTAATAGAATTATAATAAATTACATATATATTATAACTTCTAAATTTTAAAGTTTTATTATTTAAATGATATTTTTTTAATAATTATCATTTACTTCTTTTAAAGTTAGAGTTAGTTGTATAAATTTTAAGACACATAAATCTATTTAATAATCTCAACATGTAAATTCTTTTATGATATAATTAATTATTTGAGTAATTATATTATATTATTTTATTTATTTAATATTAATTTATTATTTATTTAATAATTTTATTTATAAATTTATTCTCAATTAAATGTAAATTAAATATATTTTTCTCTAATTAATTTTTATTTTTTAAAAAAATAAATTATTTTTTATTGTTTTTTACAACTAGATAAAAAGTAAAGAAAATTAAATTTTTGTTATAATTTGTCATCAATAAAAAAAATAATTAGATTATATGATATATTTAAAATCATACAGTCTAATTATATTTTTTATTAATAACAAATAATAATATAAAACTGGTGTTAAGAATACAAATTTTTTATACAAACTTTTGTATACTAACTAATATAAAATAATGTTATTGGTTAATAAAAACACAAAATTATTATAATTAATAAGAATTAATTATATGGATTACCGAACAATTAATACTATTATGCCATGTAGTTTGTAACTAATACTATAACGTTATTCATAATATAAATGCAATCCTACTATGATATTAGTGTAATAAAAATTTAATTTTATTTAACTTCTATCTCATTGTAAAAAATTATCCAAATAAAATATTTTTTATAAAAAATAAAAATTAGTTAAAAATTAATTTTTATTTCACACTTAATTGATAATAAATTTTTGATAAAATTATTAAATAAATAATATATTAATGTTAAATAAATAAGATATTATGATATAATTACTCAAATAATTAATTTTATCATAAAAAAATTTACGTATGAAAAACACTAAATGAATTTATGTATTTTACTTGATACTCTTAAATTTAAATGAGATAAATAATAATTGTTAAAAATATATTATTTATATAATAAAAGTTTAAATTTTAAAAGTTATGAATTATAAATTACTGAGGATATATATGTAATTGACTATGATTCTATAAAGGAGTTAACAAGAATTGAAATCTCGTGGGAGTGACAGATAAGCGATAATTATTGAATACATGTTATCTAAATAATAATATTTGAAACCTCAAGGGAGGAAAGTGATAAATCCCCTTGAACCAAATTATCTTCCTGTTTAGACTAGACTCGAACTATTAGTTTCCTTCTGTAATGCAGCAATGTAGGAATTCGCTAATGGCTCTAGCAGTGTTGAAGAGGAAGCTCCTTTAGCTGGCCCAGGGCACTCAGGTCCAGGCCTTACGAAGAACGCAAGGTGTACTGTCACCTTAGCAAACTACTCAGCCTTGATAAGCACTACACTACTTGCCAACAGCACTAGTAATGCAAACCGAATCCATCACAATGCTGCGATGGATTTGCCAACTATTGACAATTAGGGGCGGGAGATTACGGAATCGATAAAATTTAAATCGGTCTAAATATTATGATTTAAAATTTAAATAATTTAATTTTATTTAATAATATAATACGATTTAGATTGATTTTAAATTTTCGGTTTAAACTCTAAATTTAAATTATAATAATTTATAAATTTGAATTAAACTTAAAAAATAACATTTTGAGTTTTAGTTTATTTTTCGGTCTAATTGTAAAATAATAAATTTATTATTTTATTATATAATATTACAAAAATAATTAATATATTATTTTATTATATAATTATAATATTATAATATAATAATAATAAGTATATTTAATATTTATTTTAAGTGATTTAGTTTAACAGTTTACAATTTAAAATTAATCCAAACCGATAATAACAATTTGTAAAATATTAATTCAAAGATTAATTCATAATTTTTCAAACTGATTTAAAATAATTTAATTAGGCAGTTTGAATTGAATCAGTTTAAATTAATTCACTTTTATTAACAATTGCTATAATAATAGTCACCAAGTATTGCAATCAGTAGAAAGATAAATTACCTATGATTTATAGAAATGCAATTTACCCTTTTATAAAACTGTTTGTAATAAAACTTTTCATATATTTTTTTAAAATGTCATTTATTCTATACTCAATACTCTTTTTGACTTGAAATTATTATAATATTTTTATTATAAGTTTTATTTTTTTTTTTTAAATAATAAAAGTATTATGATAACTTTAAATTAAAAAAAATGATGGATGATAAAATAAGTGCCATTCCTGAAAAAATTTAAGTAGGATAAATGGCATTTTTATAAATTAAAGGGCGTATATGTTCTTTCTCCCTACCGCATTCCAAGGGCTGAAGTTGGAGTTCAAAAACTGGCTTTTATTTTGACTTTTTTTTTTTAATTATTTTATTTTATTTTAAATAAACGGAGTTAAACCGATTAAAGAATCATCTCAATACAATCTTAAAAACTTGAATCCCCATAATATCCTGAATTAACAACTGTCTGATTTTAAGGATAGTATTCTCGAATATACGAAAGTCCAAACGAAGTTTATGTTCTAAATTAACCATTTAATCAGCACAAGAGTCACTCTCTCTGTACATATGTTACATCGCCACTTTCAGAAGTATAATTTCTGCTTTTTTTAAATGTTTAGAATACACACATTGTATTTTTTTAAGATGAATGAACGAAACAGTGGAAGTTATATCATGATCATCTTCATTCTTTGATTTTCACTAGCAGATCCCACAAGGTATGACTTTTGATATCTCAGTGATTAGTTTAAAGCTTGGAAATAGGACTCGAAACCTTTTGCTGTTTACTGCTAATCAAGCAAGTCATTTATAGTCTCGTTTTCGGTTAGATTTGCTATGATAAATAAAACTAGTCAGGAAAAGTTTTAGCTATAGTGCTTTTGTTATACTTTGAAATCACAATTACTTGAGCATTTATTCAACTTCAATTTTGGGTAGAATTCACTTATTTCTTTTATTTATATTTTAACTTTACTACATTTATAACTTTAAAATCATAACATTCTAATGTCAAATATAATCTTCGTCTTCAATGTTGTGGTAACAAATGTGAGAGTAAGCTGACAAGCAAGGACTACTTCAGTTTTTTAACATAAATGCCGGAAAGACAAATTCTTCCTTCTATTTTTTGAAAAATTAAAAACCCCTATTGGTAACTTTATAATTAATATACTGCTCTCATTTAAAACAATAATAAATATCTTTTTTATTTAAAATAAAAATATATATTTTTATCATACAAGTTTTTGACTTTTGTCATATAAATCTTAAATTTTTATACTGTAAATTTCTAAAAGAAAATAATTAATTTTTTTATTAAAATTTAATTTAAAATTTTAATTTATAATATTTTATATTATAAATATATAAATTAATTTTTAAAAGTAAAATTTTAAATACTTTTATTTAATATTTATAAAAAATTAGAAATTAACTTTGTTATTATAATTTAAAATTATAAAAATTATTTTATTTTTATTTTTAAAAATTAAATAAAAATAATTTAAGTATTTTATTTGAATTATTGAGAGGATATAATACTTTATATTATAAGAAATTTAATTTATAATTTTATATTCATAAATACTGTCACACCCTCACCCATGAAATTCACACGTGACAACCGTTACAGACCATCAAAACATATTTTAAGGACCCCAAATATATCCATTAGGCCTATAAAACTAAATAGGTACTTGTACATTGTATAATAAAATTCATACATTGTAAGAGAAAAGCGATTTTAATCATCTCATAAAATATATATATAACAAACAAATATGTCTCTTCGAGACAATTACAATTATATTTCAAATACATTATAAAAACAATTTACATTTAAAATCATAACATTTGAAAGAAATATTCATTTTTGTGTATAATACATATACATATAAAAGTTAATAGAAATGTTTTTTCAGTGAACTAAAAATAAACTAGTGAATGAATAGAGATTACTACCAGAATGCTCTCGTCCTCAGTTCAATCGTCACCACTAGCGAGCTCTTTGTCCTACTCTTAATCTCTTGAAATTGAAGAAGGAGAAGGGTGAGTATATTAAAGTATACTCTGTGAGTGGATAAAAAAACATACTTTGATAGTTATGATATTTAAAAGTGGTAATGCATTAAAAAATATTTGAGAGGGAGTTTATAAAATATCTTCATTTAATACTATTCAAAATAATATTAAAAGTCATTGGACAAGTTACCTTCTCGATATTTACTTTAGTCAAGAACAATTCGAGCCATTAGTGAATTTTTATGCAATTAAAATGATGAAGTTCATAAAATAAAATTGTAATTGATAAGTAAAACAAAAATATGTTAAATAGTTTATATAGTAAAACTCGTGATACATGATTCGTTGTAAAATTCTAGCCCACCATTGATGTTGGCTTATAGTAGTCTGTGAATTTTCACAAGACTATACCTCTACAGTTTCGTCTAATAGGCCACTCCATCATAAATAAAGTCATCACCTCTCTTATATCGGTCTTGCCAACACGTACTCGTTTAGACAGCCTCTTATAGGTCATCCCTAGACTACTTCCCTGTAACTATAATAATGGCTCTCATAATTTTTATATCATATATTAAAATAAATTTAGAACAATGGCTTTTTAGTCAAAATGCGTAAATCCATCATACATAAAAATAATATATCAAATATTATAATGCACAAATCACTAGAGTTATATGATAAAATTGTTAGTGTTGCATGCTCTAAAATTATTCGTGTTGTCTATTTTGAGCATATTTTATTGGATTACTGTAAGATATGTATTGGGTACATATTTTATTAATAAAAAAAGTATATTAATTTATATTTTTATGCTACGTCTTCTATCCAATCATACTAGTGATAAAATTTACATATAAATCATTCAAGTTAATTAAATTATTTAAATTATTCCATACAGATATAATATTAGCTGAGCATTGATATTGTATAGTAGGCATACTAAATATCTTTGGTGAATATCATTAGATGATATTAGTGTAAATAATATGATAGTCATATCATTAGGAAATTAGTGCGAAATAATAGTTAGAAAACTATTATTTGAACGTGACTAAAATATGATGAATGATATGAATATATGATATCAATGATTCATCATTAAATTACATGAGTATGTTAACTACTCCTCAAATTTTAGACGTCATAGTTGTTAATCGATATAAATGCATATGGTTTATATGGTGTATAAATGCGAGACTAATCATGTCTTGTACACAAAAGTCGATTTAGTCATATATTATTTATATCAAAAAGCAAATGACTATCAGAAAAAATTCGTTGACTCAATATAGTAGATTTTGAGGTACCATTGAGTTGATTCAGATTTGAGTTTTCAGTCAGATATTAGTAAATGACTTAAAATAAAATCTTTGATGAAAGTATAAATATCACATGAAGAGTTCGTAGTGACAAGTTCAAATCGTATTGACTAATTATCCAAATAAAAATGAATTTAGGATTTTAAAATTTATGAGCCATAATTTAGTTAGAATTAGACGAATAAAAGGAGATTATTTATTTAAAATCTATAATTAAGAATAAATGTTCGATAAAGTTTTTCCTTATTATGAGTTAGGAGTTACGACACATTGCTAGATGTCAACCATAGTCATTGAGTTTTTGAATAGTTTGAAATGAGATTGGTTTTAGCTCACAACTAACATCATAGTGAACCTGAGAGATCACAATATAAATTCGAGATTATTCTTGCTATAAGAGAGAGTAAATAATATCTGCAAGAGGGTTAACACTCTCGGAGATATTATTTGTCCAAAAATCGTAAATTATTTACGTGTTAAATTATTTAATAAAAAGAGAGCTTGAGCAATTGACCTTATTATGATTTAAAGTAAATCACACTATTATATAAATATGTAGATATTTAAATAGAACTTAAAATTAATTTATAATTTCTAAAAATTGAAGGGCCTGAATGAATTTTACAATTAGAACTTGAATAATATTTTTTAGATAAAGACCTAATAATATTTTACAGTCAAGGGCCTCAATGATATTTATCATAAAAATTAAAATTAAAAGAAGCAGAAACGTTTCTGCTAGTTTTTGTTCAAATTCTTCCTCTTCTATTTTTCTTTCTGTTATCTCTCTTAAATTGGCCATTTAGCAAAAAATTAAAAGTGTTTGATTTCTTAGAGGCATTATACTATTGATGCTACACTTCATTGGTAAATCACTAAAGATTAATGATTATAAATTAAATTTATTTAATTTATAAAATATATATATATACCTTATTATAATTGTTATTTTTGCTGTATTTTGTGATATGCATGTAATCACCCATAAACAGCAGTAGTATCAGAGCATAATTGTATGTCAATTATATGCAGAAATTAGATTAAAATTGTATTTTAATTAAAATTTAACAAATTAGATTTTCATCTGATTTGGTTTATTTTGTACTTGTTTTAATATTTTGAAGCAGTAGGAATACATTAGGATGTGTTTCTATTGTGCATGTGTTGAAAAATCGTTGAAAAAATTAAGTTTTGGATAAAAAATATGCTAAAAATGACGAACCAGCAACGAACTTTCGGTATGTATCGGGCGCATGTAATACATACACCCTAGGGAAGTGATAACGAGCGGGCGTGTCCCACCCACCCTGCAATCACATGGACTGTATGCTGCGCGCAGCATGCAGTACACTGCATATAAGTGCATGAGGCTTGTGTGATGGGCGTGGTGTAGGGCTGCAGGGTGGGGGCGGTAGCTTCTAGCTAAGTACCCCATGCATGTCCTACTAAGTACACCCCTTAAAAGTTTTTTAATTTTATTTTTCAGTCTAATTTTTTCCTGAATTTTGTAAATTCGACTTTTGGGTATTTTTAATCCTAATTTATGAAATTTTAATTTTAAAAAATATTTTCTTTGAAAAATACATCAATGATTGGTGATCCCAACGAAGGACATTTTCTTAATTTTTTTTTTTAATTAGACTAATATATCTTTTTCAATACTAATGATTAATTTGATTGGCCTATTTTATATTTTTTATATTGTATATCAACTATGATTATTAAATTATTTATTTTTTTTTTAAAATGATCAAAAACCCAAATCGTTGAATGATTAGATAAATTGATTCAATAGTTTGTCAAAATTATTTTTGACAATTCAAATTTTAATTATCGAACTGATTATTTGTGTGACAAATAATCTGAACTATAAATCAAATAAATTTATTTGTGTGACAAATAAATTTTACCCAGTTTGTAAATAGTATTACTATTTATATAAAAATTAACCTTAGCTCGATTTTAAAAGTCGCTTACTTGTATGATAAGTAAGTAAAATTGATTAAGTATAATGTTTTTGTATTACAAGAAGGGGTATAATAGATTGACTATAAATATAGTATTTTATAAAAATAGTTATTATGAGAGAGAAAGAATTATCACTTGTGATGTGGATAATTTGAAGAGGACAATGACTTCTTACAATTATCATATATTTGCTTCTTATTATAGGATAACTAATAATTCTTTCACATAAATTTCTTACTCTAAGATGTTTATTATGTGAGTGGTATAGGATTTATGTGATAGAATTGGGTTATTTAGTTCTCAGTTATATTCAAATCTCGATCAAGATTCTATTATGTGAAGTTAGGATAAGAATATTATTTAGGAAGATGCAATAGTTTAAATATGATTAGTGTCCTAAAAATTTTATTATGTGAGGTGTCTAAAATTAGAGTAAGGTAAAATATTGAGTCTTATATATGATACAGAAAAAAGGTATTCTTTACTCATTTAATTTAATTAATCAAGATTTTTGTCATGTAAGGTTGATTAATTTTAAATGAAAATTCGATACCCACTAATTTTATTAAAATTCAACAAAACTTTTAAATCTTATTTTAAAGAGTGTAAGATTTAAATTAAATAGTGAGAGCTAATTTGATTCGCATAATATATAATTATATTTAATTGTTAAATATATATGCTTTATTTATAATTTAATATACTGACAAACTATTTTTCTTATGTATTTTTTAATTTTCTCTCAATAATACAAAATGTCATCAGCAAATGTGTTTTAATGAATTTTGGACAATAATTTGCTTACTAGACTGAATTTGAAGGAGTGATTAAGAAATTTGAGAATTATTCTCGAATTCAAAAATTTGAGTTATGTTTTGGAGGTAGAGATGCCTATGTCATTGGAGGTGGATGCCTCTATAGAGGAGTAAAAAGCATTTACCAAATGACATGCTAATATTTATAGAGTACAGCTCTATATGTTGACATATATAAATCAGGTATGAAAAAAATTCTCGTATTATTGAGTATGAGATATGTGCTACCCTATTTAATATGAGACTTAAGAAGAAAATACCGCTTGATGATCATGTCATCAGGATGATTAATATTTTCGAATAGTTAGACGTTTGAGACATTCGAATGCCTTATGTCTAAAAGTAAATTTGATTCTATAGTCACTCTCGCCCAGCTTTAAAGGTTTTATTACTAATTTTAACTTGAATAGAATTGAGTGTACTCTTCTTGAGTTGGTCAATGATCTTTATGAGTATTACAAGTAGAATACTAAGAATAAGAGACATGAGAATGTCTATATGATAACTACTAGTAGGATTGATAAAAGGTCTTAGCGCTCATCTTAAAGTTCAAAGGCTGAACCTTAAAAAAAGAAAGCCAAGAAGGCTTTACCTTCTAAATAGTCTAAAGCAAAATATCCCAAAGAAAAGTATTTTTATTGCAAGTAGGAAGGACATTGAAAGATAAACTATCTTTAATACCTTGATAGTTTTAAGAAGACTAAGATAGGTATATATAGCAGTTTTATGATTAAATATAAATTAAGTGTTAATTCAAATATTCATTCATGAGTACTTGACTCAGTTACTACTTCTCATTTCTATGTGTCATTGCAGGTATTGTAGAATAGTTCTGCACTATCAGACAATGCGATCGCTTTGAGGATGGCAAATAGAACAGTAGTTGCTATTACTCATGCAGACTCATGTAGAATATAGTTACCATCTAAGCATATGTTAAAATTAGAGAATATTTTATATTTTGCTTCTGCTATATGAAACATTAATTCCATGTCTGTACTTTATAATAATGGTTATTTTGTATAGTTTAACAGAAATAAATGTACATTATATTTTTAAAATATATATATTAACAAAGTAATTAATACAAATAATTTGTATGTCTTTCAATTGAATAATAGTTATTTAGTTTCTTTCATTACGAATAAAAGAATTTTCAATGAAATTGATCCTAAATTTTTACGGTATCACAGATTGGGTCATATAAGAGATAGACGACTCACTGAACTTGAAACTAGTAAAATATTAGTTTTATTAAATTTTGAATTTATTTTAACGAAGACTAAAGATGAGAGGTCAAAAAAATTGTTAAACTTCGTACATATAGATGTATGTGGATCATTCAGTACTATAGCTAGAGAAGATTTTAATTACTTTATTATCTTTACTGATGATATGTTTAGGTATGGGTATTTGTATTTGATAAAATACAAATCTGAACTTTTTGAAAAGTTCAGAGAATTTAGAAATGAAGTAGAAAATCAAATAGAAAAAAGTAAAAAAATTTTGTGATCTAATCTTGAAAGTAAATACTTGAGTACTAAATTTTAAGAATTCTTAAAAGAAAATAAAATTATCTTGCGGATGACACCTTTGCGTACACTTTAATATAATGGTGTAACGGAGAGAAGGAATCATACTTTATTAAATATAATGCGATTAATAGTTAGTTTTATAGACTTATCTTTATATTTGTGGGAATATGCTTTGCAGACTACTGCACATATTCTTAATAAAGTTCCTTCTAAATCAATCTAAAAGACCTTATATGAGATATAGTATGGTAAGAAGCTTAGTCTAAATTATATAAAAGTTTGAAATTATCCCATATATATCAAGTTAATCAAATTTGATAAATTTAATTTCAAATTAGAGATGGGTTGATTTATTGGATATCCTAAAGAAAGTTTAGGATATCAATTCTACTTTCTATCTGATCAAAGAATATAGATCAGTAAAAATGTACACTTTTAGAGAAATAATTTTTTAAAAAAAGAAGGTACAAGTAGGGAGATTGAATTAAAAGAAAAGTCTTTCAAATATCTATTCGACCAAACGCAAACTGAAACATCTAGTTAGCAGACTTTAATTCCTATTAATCTAGTTCTAAATCAAAAATCTTCTAGGATTTCTGTAGTTTCAAAGAGATATGAATTTTTCAATAAGCAAAATTTTGAATCTTACTTAGTGAGAGCTACAGATCATGAAGATGATCTTAAAATCTATGAAGAGGTAATCCTGAATAAAAATTCAGAAAAATAGTTAGAGGCGATAAAATCTAAAATAGATTCCATGCTTATAAATCAAGTCTAAACACTTATTGATCCTCTAGAAGAAATAATTCTTCTTGATAATAAATAGATCTTTAAGAGAAAGATTGGTAAGGATGGACAAGTAAAGATTTACAAAGCACAGATGATTGTGAGAGGTTATACTCAAAAATCAGGATTGGATTATGAGGAGACCTTTTTTTTCCGTTACTATAATTAAATTCATCCGAATTATGCTAGCCATAGCTGCATACTATGATTATAAAATTTGACAGATGAATGTCAACACAATATTCTTTAATGATTATATTGAGAAAAACCTATTTATAAAATAGTTTGTTAATTTTGTGTCTATTGTTGAACCATATAAAGTATATAAGTTGCATCAATCTATTTATAGATTAAAATAGTTCTCTAAAAGTTAGAACATCCGATTTGATGAAGTAGTAAAAGCATTTAGTTTTATCAAAACTTCGGATGAGCTTTGTATTTACAAATGGATTAAAGATTATGCGATTATATTCTTGATATCATATGTAGATGACATATTATTGATCGGCAATAATGTGTGCATGATGGCAAAAGTCAAAATTTGGCTATCCATAATTTTTTTCATGAAAGATTTAAGAGATGCAACTTATATTCTCGGGATTCGGATCTATAAAGATAGATCAAAAGGATAATTGGATTATTCCAAAAATTATATATTGAAAGATATTGAAAAGATTCAACATAAAGAACTCTAATAGAAGTTTCCTATCCTTCAATTAAGGTTTTTATATCTCAAGAGATATAGGTCCAAAGATCGATGAAGAGCAGCAATAGATATGTAGCATTTTATAGACATCAGCTATAGGTAGCTTGATGTATGCTATATTATGTACACGACCTGATATAACTTATATAGTAAGTATTACTAGCAGATATTAGGCAAATCTCAAGAAAAAAATACTGTTTTATAGTAAAAACTATCTTTACATACTTAAAAAGGATTAAAAATTTGATTCTAAGTCATAAATTTCAAAAGTTGAGTATTCATAGATACTCGAATTTTAATTTTCAATCGAATGTATACGATCAAAAATCTACATTTGGTTTTATATTTTTGTGTAATAAAGAGGTTGTGAGTTAAAAGAGTTTTAAACAGATGATAACAGTTGACTCTACTATAAAAGCTAAATATATAGCAGCTTTAGAAGCAGCTAAAAAAGTAGTTTGAATGCGAAAATTTGTATTTAAATTAGGTGTAATTTCTAGTATAGCTTATCTAATAAGCGTATTATGTAATAATTAGGTACTATTACATAAGCTAAGGAACCAAGAGCACGTCAAAAATTTAAATATATTTAGCGAAAGTATCACATTTTGAATGAATTTATTAGTACTGGAAAAATTTTGATCAGAAAGATATTTTCAGCAGAGAATATCACTGACCCTCTTGTCATAACCCAATTTTGTCCTCTGTAAATTTTATTCATGATCGAGGTGCCAAATTCGTGATAATGACATGAGGCT
>JAWDEX010177947.1:0-14626 GCA_035221805.1 Trichilia hirta | reverse complement strand
CTCATCTTCTTGTGGATTCTCCATTTGTCAGGGTATGATACCCATCTCTGAATCATCCATTCTTTAAATAAGAATGTAGACTTCTTTTATGCTTTTCTGGGGCACACTAAATTTCTTTATTACAATCTGTTTAATATTGTTCATGATCTTTGTTTACATTTTAGCACCTTAATCCTTGCCATCGTTTTGATGTACTCGTCTATTTTCTTACTGGCATTTTGGTAGATGATAATGGACATACTGGTTACTGGATAATAGTAAGAAAAAAAAAAACTGAACAGAGAATATTTTTGATATATGGAAAAGCTTTCCTTGATGGATAATATTGCCTAGGTTTCAGAATGTTACTCTTATATGAAGGTTGCTTCTTTGTTTTGGGCATCCACAACTACCCAGCACTTTTCCCTTTTATCATTGATTTATGAACTGCTAGAAACTGTTAGTAAGTTGGATTTGCTATTGCAATGTCAATTGTTCTAGTGGTAATTAGAGATAATGAATCAAAAACTTTCAAATGCGATTGTAGTTTTGCTTGAAGCAAGGTTTAAATAGTATTTTACCTTCTAATTTAATATTGTTCTTCCTACGTTATAATTTTCTTACTTGAGATTGTCAAAGCACATGATAAATTTCCACCCATCATTGCAGCCAACGTGGATAACACAATGCCCATTGTTGTTGCTTGATACAAGATTGCCATATGGAAGTTTATCTATTGGTTGTGAAGAGCATCTTGATCCTGCTGGCACAGGCTCATTTTACAATGAAGGGGAAGCAGAAATTGTTGTTCAGCATGTTTTTTCCTTGATTTATGCTGGTAAATATTCATTATGTGTTTTTTTTCTTGAATTTTTATTTTTGTCCTAAACCTAAATTGAGTGATGAATCGAATTATATATACTAGGTGTGTATTTTAAATTAGAATTTCTTTTGAAAGGAATTTTCATGAAGTTGGATTTTACAATTTTAATATGACAAGCATATCTGTACTAAATCAATTAATGGGTAAAGTACATAATTGTATCTCAAATCCATTGTACAGGTATTTGCCCATCAGCAATTGCTGTGCAATCACCTTATGTTGCTCAGGTACAACTCTTGAGGGACAGGCTTGACGAGCTTCCGGAGGCTGCAGGTGTAGAGGTAGCAACAATTGATAGCTTTCAAGGCCGGGAGGCTGATGCCGTGATTATATCAATGGTATGTTTCTACAATGGGTCCCCAGTTTTGCCCGTCTCTTATACTTTTGATGCACATAGTAAATCTTGTTCTTAAGCTTTAGTTGGTGAATCTTATGAGAATACTGCCTGATCTGGTTGAAACAAATAAACAGAGAAACTGACAGTGGACACTAACTTGTCAAGACAAAACAGAATTAATTTGCGTATTAAGTTGGTGCCTAGAGTCTATTAAGAGGGACCTTTTGATCAAGTCACCCTTTTTGACAACAATTGTTATGTTGAACGTGTTTTAGAGCAATGGGAGCAACATTATGTTCTGAAGCCTAGACGGTGCATTGTTTTTCTTCTCTTTTTAGGTCCGGTCAAATACTTTAGGAGCTGTTGGGTTTCTTGGTGATAGTAGGCGAATGAATGTTGCCATAACAAGGGCGCGCAAACATGTTGCAGTTGTATGTGACAGCTCAACAATATGCCACAATACCTTTCTGGCCAGGCTCTTGCGTCATATCCGATATGTTGGGAGGGTGAAGCATGCTGAACCTGGTACATTTGGGGGATCTGGACTTGGCATGAGCCCAATGTTGCCGTCAATCAGTTGACACCGCTGGAGCAGATGAAGTTGGTAATTTCTATTCCTTTCTTAAGAGGTGATTGTTTAGGAGGACTTGAGCAATTTAGATACCTTTCCTCTTTCCTTTTTAGCTTCTGCTTCTGCACCAAGTTATGTACAGCCAGCCTTCCATTATTTTCAGCAGAAAAAAATAAGTTAGAAATTGCGTTTACAGTCATTTATAAATCTGTATAGAGACGACACATTTTATTGCTTTCTAAATTGTATATGATACAAATGAAAAAAGAAAAAAAATTATGGCAATTACAATTTATGCTAAGTGCTTGTTCTTTGAGGAACTATTGTTGAAATTATCCGCAGATGTAGTGTTATGATGGTGTCCACCTCTTAATAGTACAGTATGTTAAACAATGATATGAACTGTCGTAATACGTTACACTAATATCAGTGAACATCAAATAGACGAGCTATTAATCATACGCATACTATATATTGATTTACAGCGATATCTTATCATATATCATGCTTAATTTTTATTAAAAAGCAAAACTCATTGTTGTTAGGTACGAGTGTAACTCTGCCCTTCACATCACAGCCGTTATCATCCCTCCCTCCCAAGAAAGTAAAAATGGAAAGAGTTTGATCTCTTTTACCGTACCAAGACGAAAAAACTTTAATGGAGAAGTTTACAAACAGGTGATTTTTTTCAATGGCCAATCGCATACATACAAAGAATGCATACATTTATCCATGCATGCTTGCATACATACTCACATGCTTGCATGCTTCCGATATATAAGGTAACAAAGGCTATTAATGGAGAAGAGGTTTTCTCCTTTGCTACTCCTTGCAAAATGGTGGGATAGCAAAGCTTGTTTCTCTTTCATTAATTCTTCAATTTCTCTTATTACCGGAATCAAATAGCCCATTTAATTCTAATCTTTCTTTATTCTTTCTCTTCTCCTGTAACCATACGTTACATTTTTAACTCTGACATCTTCTTATAGATTATATGACTTTGCCTTTTCTACCTTTGCTTTTCATTTTCTTCAGTCTTCAAATCAAATCCAAATTATCCAAGAGACAATCTCTCTTTTGACTTCCTATTTATAAATATTATACAAAACAAGAACTCATCTCCAGCTATGATTGGTTGAGTGGAAATTTAATCTTCAAAAAAAAATAATTTTATCAGTTCAATCAACTAGCACCTCTATATAAGGTACAAAAACAAAACAAACCCATATATTGGATGTCTCAAAATTTTTCTCCTTCATGGCTCACATTGTGATCATTTCTTTTTTGTTCTTCTCCCTTCCGCATCTTCCTCCTACTTGCAATGCATCAATATATAGAAGCCTTGACAACAAAATCAAGCACAAGAAGGGTGGTTTTATGGTGACAACATTGAGTTTCCTCACCAAAGGAGTACTAATTCCACCCTCTGCACCGTCAAAGAGACACAACAAGCACCACGAAAACAACGCTCCAGTCAGCTTTGCCGCATATGGCGGTAATGTCTGGCCATGACTCTGAACAAAAACACCACACACACACACACACACACACACACCCCAGCCAAAATGATGGTTGGTTCTGTGTTTCAGCTCGTATTGCGTGCAAATACATTTATGTTAGGATGTGTGGAAAAGGAAGACATCATATATATTGTCTTTGTTTGATTTCATTGATCGTTATGTACTTCCATTAACTAATCCTTTATAATTTCCATGATATGACTGGGTTGCAGGCTTTCATTTTTCTTGTTTTCGAATGGATAGAACTAAAGAGAGCACTGACGTTAATGGTGTAATAATGTATAGTAATTGATGATGTGGCACATTATCAGCCGTCGATTTTACGTGGGATGGATGCACACAAGGTTTTGGAATTCCAAAGACACTGTACAGAAAGAGTTTATAAATCAAATTCCATTTGACATTATATGTTAAAGTTTGTGTTTTGATATTCTATATATTTTAGAAAAAAAAAAAAAAATTCTCTAAGCCTGGTTGTAAATACTAATAAATATTATATCATATTCATTTAATTTTC
Organism: Trichilia hirta; assembly: GCA_035221805.1. Taxonomy (NCBI): domain Eukaryota; kingdom Viridiplantae; phylum Streptophyta; class Magnoliopsida; order Sapindales; family Meliaceae; genus Trichilia; species Trichilia hirta. The sequence continues at coordinate 10,819 of JAWDEX010177947.1, read as the reverse complement.
TAATATAATTAAAACAAAGGCTAATTTCAACTTGTCCTGAATGAACAGTAGTTTACAAATCTTACATGAATAAATTTTGTATATTAATTAATTATAAGTCAAAAATCCATTTTTCCTAATTAGTATTGGATTACATCAAAAACAAGAGTAATGTTGACTTCTTGCCGAGATTAAGGATTGACAACACATCAACACCATATTAAATTTATTAAATTTGTATATTGGTGTATTGGGTAAAACAGGGTGAATGTAGGGTGTGAATTTTAAAAAAAAAAAAATAATAAAATAATAAATTGATAAGGTATCATCTTACTATGTAAAATTATATCTGTTATATTATATCAAATTAAAATAAATTTAGAATTAATTATTAAGTTGTAGCCATATTTAATTCCCATTTGCTATATAACAAAATGAATATAAATTAATGATAACTATTAATTTTGAAATAAATGTAGTGATATTTTTACTTATTTTATTTTTCTAGAGATATAATTAAATAGAATAAAAAGATCATAAAATAAAATCACCTATTATTAAATATAAAATATGAATTGTATAAGTATTCTATAATTGTCACGTGCTTTTTTTTTTTTATAAAAATAAAAGAAAAATAAATATATGAAACATTTAAAATCATACAATATTATTATACTAATAATTTGTAAAATAGATTTGTATTTTTAATATTATTTAATATTAGCGAGAGAATAATAATTTTTTTTATTCAGACTATTCAATTATAAAGAGCACATCAATTTCTAATTTTCAAGCATTCCTTTCGCCAAAAAGGTAGAAGGTGGATGATAGAAAAACACGACATACATTTTAAGTTGCGTCATGTACAAGGGACCGATACATTTGTGATTTCCAACAGGATGATTTCTGTGTGATATTATTAAATATCTCCTAAATTTTATAGAAAAACAAACCAAACTAAGAAATAAAGTTTCTAAAAATGGCACAAACCAAATTGATTTTGGTTTCTGTCGTTTTCTTTCTGAGATTAATGATTCATCTTCAATCTATGCACATCTGAAATGTCCCAGGTCTTCTTTCATTTGTTTCGTCTTTAAGGAGAGTTCTGAAGATGCAAGGCAAATCTCATTTCATTACTCTTATTGATATTTGTTTCTTTTAATTTTTCCCAGAAGAGATGAACTTCCTTGGTGATTAGAGAGAAGAGACTGCCAAAAATGAAAAAGCAGACAGAAGAAGCATGTCATCATCACTAATCAGCTCCTCCATATTTCAGTGGCATACAGTACAACTGCAACCTCTTCCTACTGGATTTCATGTTAAATTTATCAAGATTTTTGTTACATTTTTTTCCCAACTTGTGTATTGTAAATACAACTTTTTCAAAGGACCTTGATGGTAATCCAAAATTTGATAAAGAAATTGAAAAATATAACAAAAAATTTGGTGAATCTCAGATTACAACCCAGTTTTTATACAAACCAAGCTCAATGGAGAATCGAAAATGGTAAACTGCTGAGGGAGTGAGTGGCAAAATATCTTTTATTTTCTTTAGTGATAACAAAACAAAAGGATACGAGAAGAGCAAACGATTCAGAAAAATGGTGGCACTCAGATTCCAGAAGAAGAATCACGAGACGTGGAAAGGGTAAGATTAAGAGGGAGTTTGCCTTCTTGTTGAAATTTCAATCTGCTTAATTACTTCTGGGATTCTGCTTCAGCAGGAGTTTTGGTAGTCATCTGGTCAACTGCATGAACTGTGCTTTGAAGCTCCTCCCATATGGCTTTATACACCATCCTTTGCCTATTCACTGCAGATTGTCCCTCAAAGGTCGAAGCCACGACATCAATGCTGCAAATAAATGGCGGTAAGTCCTAGTCAAGTATCAATATTTAAAGAACTAGGAGGCAGACTGAGAATTACAAATGGGTGAGTTTAGTACCAAACATGCCACATGATATGTATTTGAGTAACCCAGATATCCAGTAAGATCTCAAACTACCATCAGAATATTTTCCAAGTCTAAGAAAAAAAGGGAGGGTGATGTAGTTACCGATCCAAAAATGCAATGAAACACTAAAAAACAAGTGCAGCAACATATGCAACCACACGAGTGAAAAAGAAAATCCAAATGTCAACCTACTAGATCAAAAATTCTTTAACCTACTAATGGCCCCAGATGACCTGAGCCATACACAACATGTACTGAAGTTGATTACCTCAAGTAAAGTAACTCTTAAGAGCTGTCTTATATTACATCTCTTTGACGGATTGAAAAAGCGAATCACAGCAGCTGGGATTACAAGGTACCAAGAAAATGAACACTGTAGTAATCGTTGTACAAGGCTAGTGGCCAGTCTGCATTGGGTGTGGCATTATCACCAGAATTCGTGACAAGGGTAACAATAAGCTTAAACACTAACATCTATATTGCTATCTGCTTTTATGGTTTAAAAGAGTGTACAGCATCCACTCCACTCAAATCCATCTTTATTAAACCAGAAAAATAATAATAGTAGCCCATTTGCCCAAAATAAAATTATGTATAACAGAAATCACAATTTGAACAGTCCCTCCACTCCTCTCTCTCCACCTCCAAACCCTTAAATTAAAAGTGAGTATATTTTCTTTTTCTTCTTTCCAAATCCTCAATTTTTACTTTCTTTTTTCTTTTTGTGGATGATGTACAAGTCAGACTTCTACAGGAAATTTATATCAATATGATCATACCACAACCTGAGAACCTACATTCATACTGTTCAATTTCCACCCCCATATATATATATATATATAATTTGAGGTACAAACCAATCCATTAGGAGGTGAGAGGCCACAAGGCTAAGGGTAGTTTCTCTTTCAAACCCCCAGATCTGTAACTATTTTTCTGACTTCCATCTCTTGAATTTAAAGGTAGATTTGGTTTCTGTTGTGTAATTGACCTGTATTTTTTGTTTTCCCTTATGATATATATGCATACATATGTGTATGATTTTTTTTTTCTTTTTTGTGTGACCTTGTTGCAGATGAAGTGTAGAAAATGCAGAAAGCATACAGGTAGTACTACAATGTCTATATAGTGATAGAAATCTTTATCCATTACATATTCAATTCCAAAGCACCAATAATATAAGATGAATACATAAATAATACACAAAAACCACTGACCAATTTACTAGGGCTCTTCCTGTTGATAACCAAAGAAGAAAACAGCACAAAGATATAAGCAAAAACAAAGTGAACATAAAAGGCAACCTACATCTTACTATTTTTTCATCAACAAAATTCCCAGTTATAACAGCATATGAACTCACCTAACATGCCGACCATCCCCATAAGCGTCCTTTACACTTACTGATTCTGCATTTAGATACTCCTTGATCTGTTAAAGCAAATTGCAATGCAAAAGTTAAAAAGACAATAGACAATCTGATAAAGTTGCTTATAAAGTACTAGCAAGAGAGTTTTGAGCCAATAATATAAAATTAAAAGCATATTCCCAATCTCACTAAACAAAGATAGCTCGAATGCTCAGCATTGGGGTCTACTTCTCCAAAACCTTATGCTTAATATTACTCAAACAAAAATAATCTTCTCCATCTAATCAAGAAAACATACAAAGGAAAAAATAAAAGAATTACATTTACTCCTCCATGGTGACCGCAATGTTCAAACCCCAAGCTCATTCCATGACATTGTTAAAGGTTATATTGAATGAGTCAACCAAGAGCAAAACAAAATGAACAGTGAGGTTTAACTGATTAAGCTTTCCTCCCCAAGTTAGTGATAAAGTTTACAACAGCTTTTTGGGAGCCAAACCTTACATTGTGACATTGATTCATCTAATCTTTTCTGTTGTTTGATGAGCTACAAATCACTGATTGCCTACTGGACTGGAACTCCTTGTAACATTGTTTATGGGGGAATAAAGGAACGAGGAAAATATTAACAAGATATATTAACAACAGTATCGAAAGTTTTCCGTAATAACAAAATGGACAATCAGAGCTCAAAATGAACCTATCTGAACTAAATCATGTTTTGTACGGTTACAAGTTGCTAAAAAATTCAATTATAAGCTCGGAGCCTATTCATCAAGTATTACAACACATCCAAATTATTTTCTTTACCAAATATGCATCTGATGGAGATGAAAGCATTTCAATTCCGAATGCTTTAATTTTCCCCTCTAAATTTTTTCATGCTAGTCACTAAAATTAACTAAACTTTCATCAACTAAATACAACTTCTTAACTGAGTTCAACCGAGTCCTCTGCTTTATTGGACCAAACACAGCTAATAAAATAAAAATGATGCAATCGGACTTCAATTCAAAAGGCTTATTAAAATTTCATAGAACGAAACCTGGTTACACAAATATACAACCGATTTAACAAAACCAACAAAGCTACAATCAAATTTCACTGAAAGGAGCTAAACTCAATACCTTTTTCTCCATAGATTGCATGAGATGCGACTCAATAGAACCAGCATCGTTGACATTGGTGGCTCTGGAAGTTAATCTACGATGGCTGACGTGACCACACCTTGAATTCGACACTAAGTGACCGTCACTTCTTATTGGAAGCTTGGATTTGTTGCCCTCATTGCAAGACGCAAACAACGAGCTTGTTTGTGTTGTGCTCCTGATGAACAAGACGGCTGCTCGAGAAACAAAGGGTCTCTTGGTTTGAAGAAAGAAACAACTTGAGGTTCTCGATGACGACGATAATATGTACAGACGCGATATCAGGGCCTTGGCCATTGTTAAGTGTTCTGGTTGGAGGCTCAACTGTTAATTGAAATTTACTTCTGCTTTTGCTGCTTGTGGCTGTGCTTGTGCTTGTTACGATATTTCCTAATTTCATTGAAGATATTGTTGGGCCCCTAAATGGATCAATTTGGGTCGTTCATTGGCAATGGTCCTTAGATTTTGTATTGAAACAGGTCGAAATGGCCCGGCTTATTTCACAAATTTAAATTTTATTTTTCAGTGTCACATTCACTCTCCTATTTAAAATTGAGATACTGTAATTTTTAATTAATAATTATATTATATTGTGAATGTCTCATGAATTGTGGTGCGATTTATGTAGAATAATGGAAGTCTTTACTTAGTTGCCAAATTAAACAAAATCGTGAGGTCCCAAAATACCAAAATGGATAATATTTACTAAGTTATTTATGATATATTATCAGTATGATTGCGAGGAGATAGTTTTTATTGAACAGTTGTATTTTGTGTATAAAGACTTAAATTCAAATCTCAATGCGAGGGATTTTATTTAGTAAGCATATTTTGAGTTTAAGGTCTCAAATTTTAGACCGACGTGACCGCGATGTGATTTACTTAGCAAAGGCTTTATTGAACCCTCCTATTCCGATTGGGAAGGATCTTAACTTTATAAATACGTTTTGGACTTAAAATCTAAAAAATAAAATGAACCGGTGACCTTGAGAGGAAGAGCCTTTACTTAACAAATACGTTCGGAGAGTCTCAAATATAAATCTAGCATGATCACAATGAGCGTGACATTTACTTAATAAACACATTACCAAATTAATGTTATCGAACAGTGAAATTTTGAAGTATTAAAGCTGACGATATTTATTAAGTCATTTATAACATATATAATTTATTATAAAATTATTGACATTTTTAATTAACCTCGACCAACAAGGGAAAAAAAAAAAAAAATATTACACCTAATTAGTGAAGATGTAATGGGCTTCACCCCAAAAAGAAATATAACGCTCCAACAATAAAAAATTGAAAGTCTATATTGTGAAAGTGATTAGCTTCATTTATGACTATGGATAAAATCTCTTACGGAGAGCAATACAAATTGATTTTCCATTGATGATTAATATTTACACGTTGTTATTATCATCACTATTATTATTATTATACAAAAGAAAAAGAGAATGAAAAAGAAAAACATTTGGTTAAACAATTCATTCAAGAAAAGCCAGAGTCAACAGAAGCAACGACTTCTAAGCTACAACAAAAAACACTCTATCATTACACAATCACTCGCATTTCTTTCACTGAAACCAAACAAAATTTTTACAGGGAAGATGTAATAAAAGTAGATTTGTTCTCATAATTGCTGACCGGATTCTGCTTCAACAACTTCTCCAATTCCTCCAATAATCTCAACATGGCCGGAGCAAGCAAGCAGACTGGCAAGACAATTCCATCCTCTTCTTTCTTATTCTGGAAAGGAATATAGAAACTCACTTCAACAACTCTGTCCTTAGCTGGACCACCGTAAGCTAGTTTTCCCCATCCAAAGTCCACGTCTCCGAAACCAGCTCGGGTCACATCCGAAACTAGATAAGATCGGACGATGGTGAAGTGGGGTCGGCCTTTTATCACCATCAAATCAGCAACTGATCTCGTATGCTCATTGTTCACGGCATTCTTGGCTTTTCCAACTAACACCAAAACGTACCCTAATGGATTTTGAGACAATTTCTCCGCCCTAGTTAATGCAACCAAGAAAGCAAACCTGTTACCGTAATACCCTATAGGTAACGGTGGCTTAAACTTAGAACTTCCGTTGACAATACATATTATGCGCATTTCCTCAATCGGGTCCGGCTGCAATGCGATGGTGCGGCAGCGCCACAGGCAGACAGTGAGGATTTCGAAAGTGGAGCAGTAACGCAGATTTTGGGCTACAAACCGACGAATGGTGGAGATTTCTTGAGGGCCGAAGAAGAAAGAATGAATCGTCGGGAGGGATGATTGTGCCTTTAGTGTCGGCAACTTCGTCGTATTCATGGCGTGTGCATGTCACGCGAGGTGAGTCCCAGGCGGTGAGTACGTGTCTTTTCCACACGGAAGGAATGCTGGGGGAAAGCGCACCCCGGGCGATTTCTCTGACTCCTGCCATAAAGTGGACTAGACCTGCTGCGTCACTCGTTGTGTGGTTAACCGGGATGGCGAAAATAAAACCGCCGTACTTCAAACTGGTTACCTGTTAATTTGCGGATTAAATTATTGCTGCAAATACAAATAATATAACAAATTCAATTGGACAAATAACGCATGATTCACTAATATTCGGAATAAAATAATAATATTTGAGTCCCTAATATTTTATTATTGATCAATGAGTATTAATTGATATCTTTAGTTAAAAAATCTTAATTCTTATATTAAAATGATTGGAATATTGTATCCAAAAATAATTAAAAAATAAAAATTTATATTTATATTTTAACAGATGTCATTTTTGCTTCCTCTTTATGGAATTGGAAAACAATAGGAGCAAAGTAATAATTTCAAATTTGTTTGATTTTTCATGGACGGAATAATGACGGGGTTATGCCAATAATTATTAATTAATGGATATTTTAACTATTAATTAAAAAATTAAAAGAAAAATAATTATGACAGTTTGAAAATATTAAAGAGAATGAAGGATATTTCTATCAGAATAATGGTGTTTGGAAAGTAATTATTAATTCTCCCTCTCTCCCTCTCTCTCTCTCTCTCTCTTTTTAATAAAAAACATATAATAAAACAACAAAAAAAAATGCTAAAAGATATGGAGAAGGCGATGAAAATTAAAAGAGCGAGATTAAGATTAAAATTGATGTGATATATATTTTTTAAATAACTATTCCCCATTTTTTTAAGCCAACATTATAACCAAACTGAAAAATAATTGTAAATTAAGATATAAATATCTACCTGAATAAGTAACAGTGGTCAGTCGAGCACTCCCCCGAATCCTGGAACATCAAAGAGCACCTCCTCCAAGCATGGAAACGGAGGCTGAAGAGCATCACCAAATTAATCAAGTGTAACATCAACATCGGCTTCAATGAAGATCAAACCTTGTCCATTACAATCCACCATAAGTTTCCGGTTAGGTCCGTTCAGGAGCCTACCAGCAAACGGATAGTAGAAAACTAACGTTTATGCAATCGCTTCTCTGATCACCTTAACCGGGTCCCTCCCTTTCATAGAAGGATTATACTTATAAAATTGTATAACCGGAACTTGGAGACAGAGCCTTTCGTGGTCATCAATTTCTGATAAGGGTTTAAGCTCACGTGGGTGGGCTTGGCCGGAGTGATCAACTCGGGATCGCACCTCCGAACAGTGAAAAAAAGAGAAGTACTGTGTGATGGTGGTGTTGCCGTAATTTTTAGATGACATATAGAATAAGAAAGCAGAAGATAGAGTACTATTGCTTGTGTTTGTGTTTTCAGTTAATTTTGAATATAGGAGACAGGCACACAAATGATTTTATAGGTTATAGGGCGAACGGGATTTGAAGTTGAGAGTGAAAGTACCGTATTGATGACTAAAATATTTTGGCAAAAATACTTTAAGCACTATATAAATTTTGTCTTATTTTGATTGTTGATGGGACTTTTGTAGTAACTGTCTTTTAGTTGCCTAAAAATAAAAACGACAAATTAAGAATAATATTGACTTTTTAATATAGGAACTCGGATACTAAAATTAAGAGTGAAGTCTAAGAGAAAATAAAATATAACTATAGCTAAAAAAGAGAGAAAATATATAAATACTTATATAAAATAAGTATGTTGATGATTATTATATCTAATCTCCTTCGTGACGGAGGGGTGTAAATATTTATAATAATTGATAGTAGGTCTTTTCAAGATTTTACAGGTACAGTTATTGAAGAACGAAAAGCTTGAGTTTGTCCGAGGGATTGCATGTGATGTCGAATAATGAGTTACTATATAACATTGCTTATAAATTTAAGCTGATGTAATAATTGTTTAGATTGTAATTTACCTACATTATTGTAATTTGCATACACTAATCCTAAATGTGATGTGATAATTTTATAATGACCTTAAAACTTATGCATAACACTTCCTCGTTGCTTCCACTTTTAGATTAAAGTCCATATAGGGTTGAGGTTGTTTTTCTCAACCTTAGACTAGCTTTGCTAAGGGTGAGATGATCCTATTAACATTAGGATTATCGAGTCACTTGTAGGCTTGGAGGTCTATCCCTTGTCAGTTGACTTCATACATTAGATGTTGTAGTATGTGGTTGGTGCATTGCCAATGATAGACTGAAATAGTGGCCTCGATTTTTATCACCAAAATGAGTCTCTTAAATTTCTACGCAAACAAAGTTTCAATAAAAATTTACTACTTCTTTCTGGCTCGGTATTAGAACTTGTTGTGATTTCTTTCCCGCTATTGAGGTCATTTAAATTTTAATTCCCTTAGCTACCTATGAAATTCATTAATTCTAGGTATGCCATTTCAAATGCAGTCGATTTTGAAAAGACAAAATTTCAATGTGTTGTTTTGAATTTTGTAAAGGCATCATGTGTTACTTTGCAGGTAGACTACATTAATGATAGCACATCTTTTTGGGGTGCCTCACCATTGTAGGCTAACTTGACGTAATTTAACCCTTTTAAATCTAACGATTAGGATAATTTGCATTGTCTCATTGCCCTTGAGACCTTTATAAATACCCCTCTTTTTATTTTTCTTTCACTTGCACTTGTTCACATTCCAATTAGGATACTCAAATGAATATCGACACCATTTAAACACTCTTTAAGTGCTTCAAGTTCATTTCCTCGACTTCTCACTAAAAACAAGTAAGTGATTCTCCTATCTTTATTGCATGTTTATGTTTATGTCTTACTAATATAGTCTATAAAAGTATAGAAAAATTTTCATTTAATAATATAGAAAATTTTCATTTGGTAATATAGGTTAGGGCACAGTTTTTGACATTAGGATTACTGTTTTTATAAGAGAATATAGTAAAGCTAGAACTAAGTCTTAGGTAAATTCCAATGACTTGAAGCTTATTCACATAGGTGATAATGATAGAGGTATGGCTGCAATAGTTGGTAGACCTGAGGCCCATCTAGTCCATTGATCGTTATAATGTTAAATAAAGGGTTAGTGTTTTATTTAGATACCCATATGCCTTTAACTAGAAGGCCTTTAGGATAATCCTGACTTCTATTAGATTTAAAAAAATTAGTACAAGTTAGGAGAGCGTAGAGGTTCTATCCCAGGGCAGTCTCCTTTAGATATTATCCCTTTTCATATTGCCTTTGTAACACCTATTTTCTAAAATAAACTAAAATTTATTTTAAGTTCAATTGCACAATACTATATCATTCACCCTATATGCATGGTATCATGGGTCTAATGTTGAAAATTTTAATTTTTGTAATTTTGTCTTATTTCTTTTAATTAAATAAATCTTATATAAAATAGGATTTGATGGATAATTAAATTATGTGCTTGAAATTATGTTAGATTAAGCTATTAAAAATTTTGAGAAAGAAATAGGATTCATTTAGATTAAAATCTAAATTAGGAATTATGCTTGAATGGGCTATGAATTTATAATTTAATTTTAAGCCCAATGGTGTGTTTAAGCCCATGAGTTTGGTTTAGTCTAAAGAGTGAAGATTAGGCCATGGATTTCATTTGAGCTTACTTAGGAAATCTAAGCCAATTTATTTTTCTCTAAATCTTAGCCATCTACTTGTGTTTTAATCTTGGCCATCCATTTGTTTATATTTTTGACACATTTTTTACCATATATTTAGATTAGAATGTGGCTAAATTTTGGCTAAGTAAAGTAAAAAAAAGATGGTATAATAATAATCTTAGGATTTGCTAGAGTAAATCTTAACCATTTATTTTTTTTGAATTATTAATAAATTAAAAAATAAATATTTTCACATTGGAAATAAAACAAAACCATGGGATTTGGAAGGGAGAAGGGACAGCCAATATAGAAAAAAAAGAAAAGAAGGAAAGAAAAAAGGAAAGTAACAAATAAAAGGAGGAAAAGAAAAAGGA
>JAWDEX010177936.1:0-14626 GCA_035221805.1 Trichilia hirta | reverse complement strand
CTTAAAATTTATTCCAAAGATTAGAAATATGCATAATTTGAGGGAATTAATTATATTCAAGTGTAAAATGATGAATTAAAACCTTAATACTTATACACTTTTATGTACTCATCATACACATTAGAGTCAAAATATATTACTTAATGGGGGTTCAAAAATATTTAGAGGGTTTTATTATTCTTTAAGTTTGTTGAAGGACTTGAAATTTTCTTTGAAAAAAAGAGTTGAAATTTATTTTATTTGGTTAAAAATTGATTATGCCGCTACTATCTCTTGTTTAAGGGATCTCTCTATGAAAGGGCTTATTGATGACTCAATTTAACCGTTGTGTGCTACTTTCTCGTATTTTTTTTACTGCACGTATAAATTGATTCTCTGACTATCCAGCATCCTGAATTTTGAAGGTTTTGTTGTCAACTTTTTCTTTCGTTTATGGTTAATCATCATCTAGTCCATCTAAAGAAGAACAAAAATTGTCAATGGCGTTTGTAATTTTGTACACTTGTTCACTGGAAAACGTATCCATCCGACACAACCTGCATGCTTCATGCATATATGCAGTTGCATGTGAACAGATTCTCACCGCTAACGAAGATTGATATGGCGATTTCCTATGCAATAATACTTGCAAATTAAACATTATCGATGAAGATGGAGATGCTTTTACACCATAAATACAAAACCCTGTCATTCAATACGTGCCAGAATGTGCACAGTTCTCCGTTTTGAGAACTTTGATGGGGACAAGACTGGTGGGGGTCGCTGCAAGGCTGCATGTGATTAAAGGTCTTTTCTTTTTCCTTCACCGACTCCGAAGTACACTTATTTTTAAAGGGGTATTTTCAAAGTCCACCCTAATATTTGTAGAAATTCACACAATTTTTTCTACACTATTTTTAATCTATTTGATTATTTATTAATTAATTAAAAGTTATTAAAATATTCAAAATAATATTCTTTCTTAATTTATATTTATTTATATTTTTATTTTCCATTTGTGAATTAATTTAGTTAATAAATTATTTTAATAAAAAATATTATAATATTTAAAATAATTTTATTTTTATTTTTATATTAAATTTATTTATTTATTAGAATTATTAGCTCACAAAAAATAATAGAAATATAAGTAAAAATAAATTAAAAATATTTCTATAAAATGTTTTATTTCATATGTTTTTTATCTATTTTGATTTTTTTTATCTACTTTGATAAAAATAAAAAAAAATAAAAAAAAGCTTTTGTCTGTGTTAGAATTGCTACTATTTAATATATAAAATAAAATCACTTTTTTCAAAGCATTCTTAATACATTCTTAATTTTTTATTTATATTATTATTATTATTTTCTTTGTGAATTAATAATTTTAATGCAAAAAGATAAAATTGAGATTATTTTTGATATTGCAATATTCTTTATATTAAAATAATTTATTTGTGTAGTTTACAAAGAGGAGAATAAAAATATGAATAAAAATAAATTGAAAAAAAGGTTATTTTAGACATTTTAATATTTTTAATTAGTCAACAAATGATCAAATAGATGAAAAATATTGCGACAGCAGAGGTTTAAGCAAAGTTTTATAACTTTCTTTCCACTTTAATTTTCATAAATTTTTTCTAAAATGTTAAGAAAATTTTATGAAAATATACCTATTTTTTATATCAAAAGAAATTCGTAAATTTGATCAAATATATAAAATATTCCTATAACTTTTACATATAAAATATGTTTAAGTTTTATTTTTTGTTATAATTACAGTAAAATTTTTTCAATCATACTTATTTTAAGAGTTAAATGTAATACTTCGTATTTAAGTTTAAGGGTATTTTTGTTATTTCACTAAGTTAGGGGCATTTTTATTATTTTTTAAAAATTTTATATTTGGGTAATGTTGTTGGTTAAATATGATTAAATTAATATATTTAAATGTTTTGAGAAGTTTTAGATGAAATTTTTTAAGTTTAAAAAAGATTTTATCAGGCATTATTTGTTCACCCAAATTTTTCAGTTATATTTTTGTTGATTGAGGAATTAAATTATTAATTTATTTGTTCCTACTAAAAGAGAACAAAAATACATTTGTAAAAGAAAAAAATAATCAGCGAAATCGAACTTCGAATAAGAGAGAAAATAGTATTAAAAGTAGACCGTAGACTTGAATGATATTTTTTATGAACTAGAGTGAAAATTTAAAGGATCTAGAGTGAAAATTTAAAGGATCTGAATAAAATTTTTCATGTATCAATTCCTAACTTAAAAGGTGTCAATACTTATGAGAGGGTGTCGATACATTTATACTAAATCGTGCAAAATTCATTCTTTTTGAGTAGTCTAAAATATTTTGACGATATCTTAAGTTATATAACTCTAATTTGAATGATTTTTTATGCATTAAAAATATAATTAAATTATCTACAATATTTATACTGGTCACTTTCCTTAATTAAGTAGTTTAATGATTTAAAATGATGGATTTTCAAGGTCAATCAGGTGATCGGGCAACTTTGAATACTTTTCAATTTTTAAGGCATAATCTTTTACAAAAAAATTCAAATTAAGTAATTTTTGAATTGTTGAAAATTTAAGAAAATTATCTATAATTTTATGCTTAAAGCTAGACCTAAATCATTTGATAAAAGGATAAAAATTAAGAAAGAAAATAAATATCATAAAAAAGTTGTGAAAGAGTAAGTATCGATACCTAAGATTGAAAGTATTGATACCTTTACTCATAGATTTCGAAACTTGGGTTAAAAGGTGTCAAAACTCAGGTTGAAGAATAAAAATATATCAATATCTAGACTGGACGTTTCGATATATCGATATTTAAGCTAAAAAGTATCGATACCTTTAGTAAAATATGGTCATTTTAAGGAGAGCTCGACCCTCAAACCATATCAATACCCAAATGAAGGTACCAATATATTTTAACAAAAGTTAGTTTTAACTAAAGGAAAGACTAAAGTATCGATACCTTAACTAAAATATATTGATACTTTATATTTTGATAAAAATTTATGTTCTGACTAAAAGAAAACGAATGGTATCGATACTTCGGACCAAGGTATCGACAACTTTCTATCTGAAAAGAATAACTATTAATATTTTTCTTTAGAAAAAGTCTATTTTATCCATATTTGAAATCTTCTTTCTTTTATAAGTTCAAGAACACTTCAATAAATTCATAAAGATCAATAAAATATCAAATAAGAGTAAGAATTGATTATTTTTATCTTTTTCTTTCCTTCTATCTTTTAGAACTCTCTCTCTCAATTTTCTCTCTTATTTAGTTAGAACATTTCTTTCTTATTTTTTCACTAAATCAAGTAAGTAAATGATAAAAACTCATTACCACATTCTAGTAAACACTAATTTAAGCTTAGATTTTGCACACACTTAATAATTTAGGAGAAATTAAAAAAAACGATAAACAATCAATCACTTTAAAGAATCATTAAAGTTTTTATATAAAAATTTCTCTAAACTTTCGTGAGTGACTAAGCACGCTGGTTCACTTATTTTTCTATAATTTCATGTATAAAAATTAAAGAATAATTATAGATTTTATTGTTCATTTAGAGATTCTAATGATTCAAGTATGAAATAATAGAATTGAGTTAGAATATTTTGATTATAGGTTAAAATGAGCTAAATAGAGACGTGAGTGTATTTAGGTGATAGATTACTGTTTACGACTATTGTTTATTCAAAAGCAGATTTATTTAAAGTATTAGTGTTAGTTATTGATCAAGTAAAATTTATAAAGATAATAATATAGAAGAATGATAGTAGAATTTTATTTAGTGAAAATTGGATAAATTGGCGAATAGTCATAGTTTGAAATTTTTGGTTCGATTAAATTAAGAAGTTAGACATATATTTGTTTTGAATAGATAGGAAAGTTAACAAGTAAGCAAAATAGAGTTACAAATAAAAATTTAGAGAGTTTAGATGAGGTAAAGCTCAAAATTCAAATAATATGTATTTGGATAAAAATGTTCTAGTACTATATATATAAAGGGGATATAATGAGTTATTAATAATAGTGGTGTTTTTGATATAATTAAAAATATGTTATATAGGTTTCAACATCGCATAGCATGACTCAGAATAATTAGAGAAATAGTAACACTTAAAGACATGAAGAATTAAGAGAATGTATACCCTCTTTTGCTATAAGCTTTTTCTATAAATGTTTTTAAAATACTTTATAAAAATTACTTTCTTATGAATTAGAAAATAATTTAATGTACATTTATTATTTAAAATGAAAAATAAATAGCCTGTTAATTTGATTTGATTTGTTTATAAAGCTGAAGGTTGATTATTATGTTTATATATTATTATTTTATAAACCTCGATGATATGCATATTTATGATATAGGATTTCATTATTTTTTTACATAATTGAGTTTATATTGATTATAGTTGAAGGGCCAATATTTTTGGATTTATTTTGATTTATGATATAAAGGCGAAGAAGGTTGGGCTATAAAGGCTAATACTATAACTATAGAGTTAAGTAGCTAAAAACAATTACACTGTCCTGAGTGAGTGCGGTTAAGTAATCTAGGAATAGACCTAGAAAGAGGCTGTCTAAGTGAGCGTACGTCGATAGGGTCAGTATAAGGGAGGTGATCACTCTATTTATGATAGAGCGAGATAATCATATGAAGATTCGCAGACTACTCTCAGCCAACATTAATGGTAGACTAAATTTTTATAGCAAATCATGCAGTTATTTATTTTATTATATAAACTAAATTTTATTAAATATTTTATGATTTTAGTTGCATGAAAAATCCACTAACATCTTGAGATGCTCTTGATCAGAGTGATTATCAAAAAGGTAGCTAGCCCAATGATTTTGAATAAAAGGCCAAGAGTTTTATTGAGATTATATTATTTCTATTATATTTATAAATATTTTTTTAAAATATTTTTATATAACTGTTTTATGTGCTCATGTGTATATATATATTTTTTACATCTACTCACAAGATATACTCCTGTATACTTATTCTCCTCACATTTTAGTTTTAGGTATTTAGAGTAAAATAAAGAGATAGTTAAAGATAAAAGTATTTCACGGTGGTAAAAGATTTGCAAGTATAATATCTATCCTCGACTCATTATCTTTGTGAAGTTCACTAGATATCATATAATAATTATGATTATTGTATTCTATGTTTTTCAAATACTATTTAATTTTAAATTAATTGTGTAATATTAATTAAAGTTAGATATTTATTATCATTAAATTCTCGATTGAAATTTATATTGAATATTCAAAGTTTAAAACTAATATTACTTAAAACTTTGCAAACTATCGTATTGCAATTTTAGATCACAGGATTGTAATATAAGAATACGTGATGGTTATCATGTGTGAGACCTAGTTTGGGATGTGACATTAATATATTAAATTATTTTTTATTTTTATCAAAAGTCACTAATTAAATTATTTTATGATATTTTTAAAAATAGAATAACTAAAATATATATTTTATCAAAATTTAGTGATGCAAAAATACTTTACATTTTATTAATAGGTATGTTAACATCCAAGGCTCCAAGACTACCAATTTTCACAAATATGTTTATAATTAATTTATTTATATCAAATAATTAACTAATCGTTATTAAATTAAATTTAATTCTCTTTATTTTAATTATTATAATATTTTAATTTACAAATATTAAATTATAAAGTTAGTGAGGTTAAGAGCTTAATTGATACAAATGAACAGACATATTTCTATTTTTCAAATATCAAATATTAGTAGTACACCAATGTTATAACCATTCTTCGACAAAAAAGAGCAGTACCGTTAGTTGGCATTTCTCGAAACCATGAGGATTAAACTGATATTTTCCCATCGATCCTTGACTGCACGTCTGTATATTTAGTGATAGGCAGCCAGATTTTATTCAATTTCTGGTCGTTGAACACTGTTAAGAGTAAGCTGTGAAAAAATAGCGAAGAAATGGAGAAGAGATTGTCTAGAATTTTCTTGTTGTTGCTCATTGTGTTGGCTTCTCGTAAGATTCTCTCTCCCCTTCCACCATTTCCATTCCTTACTCATTTTAAGTTTATTTGTCATTATTACTTTTCTCATCAAAATTGAAATATCAGTTATGACATTTGTTTGAGCTTCTTAAATTGCAGAAGAGATGATGGTTCCAACTGAGGCTAGGGTTTGTCATTCACAGAGCCATGGTTTCCACGGTACGTGCATGAGTGACCACAACTGTGCTCTTGTCTGTAGAACCGAAGGCTTCTCCGGTGGCGATTGCAAAGGATTTCGTCGCCGCTGTTTCTGCTCTAAGCTTTGTTAAGCCATAAGAAGATGAATGCAGCGTCATTAATGACTATCATTTTGTAGTTCTAGCGTTTATCAGAAATAAATCAAGAATCCTCTTTCATTTTGGCTGCTTAATGCAAGAGTATTGTAGTCTTGTCTTATTTTGTGTTTAGTCTTGGTCTTGTCTTGTCTCGTTTTATGTTTAGTCTTGATCTTGTCATAGTCTTTTGTGTGCTGTAGTATTTCCATTTGTCAGGATAGGTTTTGAATCCGAAGTTGAAATCCTTGATTAGATTTACGTACTTTTTTTTTTTTTTTTTTTCCATAAATATGAAAAAAATAAAATAACATTTCATAATAATTAATGAGTAAATTCAGCAACGGCTTTACAACTAACTTTCAGAAAATCTATAGCAGCCGTCGGTTATATATAATAACTACAATTATAGAATATTCATTTCATAATTAATATAAATTATTTTTCTTACATGCTCTTGAAAGGCAAATCATTTACCACGCGCGGCGCTAGTAAAGCGAATACTACTGCTTTTGAGGACGGTAAAAATATTCGGATCTGACCTGCAAAAGATTCAAATAGCACCAAAGTGAAGGAATTGGCCAAATCCAGGTTGGTGTTTTTTGACTCGCATCTGGGTACGGGTTTCACAAAAGGCAGAAAAAATCTGCCCAAGACCCGCACTCTCTAAATCTAAGACTTTCCCCTTAATTGGAATTCTCTTCTTTTGTTCTTCAGTTCTTCTTTAACAAATGTTACCTCAATTGGGAGTTGCCAGCAACAATCGGACATCGTTCTTTACTTTTTCCACTAGTCAAATCTTCCATCCTTTTTTTTCTTGTCTGGTTTAGAGAAATTTGTTGTGATACTTAAGCAAATGCAAAACCCTAAAGCTAGGCCCAGATTAGTTTTGAGCAAATGCAGAGATGAGTTTTTAATCAAGGGCTTGTCGAAGACGCTTTGAATTTTGATTCAAGCACCAGTTTGGATCTGGGGTTTTGGGACTAACACACACTGTTAATCGTAAATGGTTTTTCATGTTTTGTTATACATTAGCTAACTTTTGTTTGAAGTTCTGTGAAATGAATTTGAGGATAGCTTGTTTGGGGAAATTATTACCCGGAAATTCATCGTCGATCAGAGAGAGAGAGTTTGAAAATTCGGATATTTCCTATTATCTGAAAACCCGAAAACTTGAGAATGAAAAACTCAGCCGGGACCCCGCCTAAATAATGCCCGCATATTTATCAAGATTCAGAACACCATTCTGCCTTTAGATCCAGATTCAAATTACGCAAAACTGGGCTCGGATTCGAGATTTCGCCATCCCAAGCTTTAGGATAAGAGTTAAAAGTTAGCACAAGTGCCACATCGGCAAAACGCTGCCCATTTATCATGTATGTGCTGTACTCTCACTTCAGGATAATTTCACCCTTTAGGGGATGTCATTTTAATTTGTACGTCTAGATAAACAGGCTACCGACATTCCTTAAAAACATTACTTAGGTACAAAATATTTTAATTAGTATCACTTTAATCTATTAACCATTTGAAATAATGGTGACAAAAATCCTTACAAGGCTGAGATTCTTACGAAAAGTCAAGGGATAATATTTTATTAAATTATTATCACATTAAATTTTAAAATATAATAAAAACTAAATTGATAGATATTTTATTGATAATAATTATCAATTAATTAATTTTTAAAAAATTTTAAAAAAATAATATAGTATATAAATTACAGTTTAACGACCAAAATATTCACCATTTACTTGTTATGCTAGAATTAAAAATGACACACAATTATATAATTATTAATTCTTATTATTTTATTAAATTAATACTACATCTAAAGATCAAATAAGATAACTAAAATTACAATAAATTAATTATTTAAAAATTGTCAAAATAAATAACAAATATACAATTAAAACATCCATCATTTATTTAATCTACTAATATCGTAAAATTTTAGTAAGTCAATAATTATTAAATACGTTGAATAATATCGTGAATATTGCATTTAATCAAAGTATAATGTTCATTTGTTACATTTAAAATTTTTATGATTGTGTTTACGTATCTATTGTATTATTTCATAATTTTAATTAAATAAAAAAAAGTGAACATCATGATTGATACTTGTAATATATTTAATTTACGATTATTTTTATTTTATAAATAATTTATTAATATTAATATGTACGTGTAAAATAATAAATAAAGTAATAAATTTTATAATCACGTATATTATACCCAATAAAAAATTTTAAATTTAAATATTATTACAACAAATTATTATTTTTGATGTAAAAACTATTTATTATTTTTATTTTTGAATGATTTAAAATATTTGATTTGATGAATTGATAATTTAAAATTAATGAACGATTTAAAAGTATCAATTTATAAATTAATGTAAATATTTTTGAACTGACTCAAATTAATTTAATTAATTTAAATTGCAACGATTTGATTACACCTACTCATGACAGGAACCAAAATTTTTAAACTGGAATGAAAAATTTTGCTTGTCCATACTTAATTGGGAATGGGGAACCCCGCCCTCCAATAGGGACGGGGAAAGAGATAATCGTACCCGCCCCATTTCAGCCCATTGCCATCGTCACTTTTTTATGGCCCGACTGAGAATTTATCATTTACCTCCTTAAAGTTTTGAATTTTATTGATTAAATTAATTTTTATTAATTATTATTTATTGCTCCTAAAATTTTCATTCGTTAAAACTGTTGACAACTTTCGAAAAAAATTGTCTAAATAAATTTTTTATTGTAAAAGTTTAAACAAATAAACTATTTCTTGTGAAAAATATTATTTTAAAAATTTTATTTACACTTGATTGAAATATAAGATTTTTCATATACTCAAAATATGCGATCAGGTTAGAAATAAAAATATGTAATTTCTATCATACATGAAAAAAATTAATTTTTAATTATAAACTGGTCATTCATCTAATTACTTATTAATATCTTTAAATATTATTTATTACTTTTCAAATAAATATAATTTTTTTATCACTCTCCCTGTCTCATCTCTTTCTCATGCCAAACAAGAATATAAATGAAATTTTGCAATGATATTATTGTGAAAAAATTTTAATTTTTACTGTATATACTTCTAGCAAATAGGCTAATATCTATTATAAAAAATTGTTTACAAAATATAATAATTAAATAAATTAAAAAATTTATAGATACAAACATTTTTTTTATTTTTATTGAATATATTTCTTTTTAGATAAATTTTACTTTTCTAATTATTAGGAGTCTATTTATTTAAAATTTTACAATAAAAAATTTATGTATATAATTTTCTTTAATTTTATTTCCGGAGTTTAATGAAATGCAAAATTTACAAAAAATAAGTGATAATTAAATAAAAATATCATCTAAATAATAATACTTTAAATTTTTAGAAATAGTAAATGATAAATTCTCTTTAAACTATCTCAAAATTTAGCAAAAAATTTATAAGAGATCAAAAAAACATTAAAAAAAGAATTGCCTATTTGCCATGATATATTGACCAGAAGATATATCGAAAAAAACACAAAGGGATAAAATGAAATTATTCCATGATATATTGACCAAAGAATTGCCTATTTGCCTGCATTATTAAGCCTTTCGCTTTACAGTGATATCATCCAAAACAAACATAAGAAGGCTAACTCATAATAATTTGATATTTGACAACATTGTCACTCTTTGGTCAATCCACCTCAAAATTTCTTTCAAATCTCCATGACCAAGTTTGTTGATGATACCATCCACATCCTTAAGAGAACCCGTCTCAGATGTTTTACTTTCGTGCAATTTCTTGTCCAATTCTGTGTGTTCTGGAATTGATTCACAGAAATTGTCATAAAATTCGTCAAAATCCACTCCATTGAGAAAACCCATCTGAAATCCCTCATTTTCATGGGAATTCTCGCACAAGAGCATCTGGGTGTAGTGCAAATCTCTGTTTTCTTGAATAGATTGATAGATGTTGCCGGAAATTTCATCAGAATCTAACCCATCAAAAAATTGCTGCTGAAATCCCTCTACATTTTGTTCTTTCCCGGACAAATCTGTGTCTTCTCCAAATGATTCACTGAGTTTACCGTAACCGATCTGGAAATTTTCTTTTTCTTCAACAACATTCTGGGACAACTCAATCTCTTGGTTTCCCTGAATTAACTCACAAAATTTCCTATAACTTTCGTCAAATTCTAGCCCATCGAAAAAACTCAACTCCAATTTCTCATTCTCTTGCACATTCTCCGACAAAATTATTTGGGTTTCCTGCACTGATTCACAAAATTTTCCGTAAAACTCATCAAAGTCCACCCCATCGACAAATCCCATTGGGGATTTCTTATGTTCTTGAATATTGTCACAAAACTCCATCTGGACATCGCTCCTTTCCTTCCTCTTTCCCAATACAAGCTTCTGTTTATACGATTTTGAAGGAACAGAGCTTCTCTTGTATTTATCAATCAAAGACAAACACGAATTACGATCTTCGGGCCACGTACAGAAAGAATTTGAAGATGGGTCATCTTCCTTGCACAGAAACAGAGCATCGACATCGCACAAAATCGATAACTCTTTAATCTTCTTCTTCAAACTTTTTAATCTCTGCGGGTTGTTCTTCTTTTTATCGTTCGCCATCAGCCGTTGTCAGATTCTAGGTTTCAAATACAGAGAGAAACAGAGAGAGAGGAAGGTGTAGAAAGAGAAAAACAGAGAGAATGGGAGCTCGCAGCGATTGCAATCCCGCCAGCGCCAATGTAACCGACTAAGAAACTGACCGTTGGAACCCTAAAACCTTAAAAATTGACCGTTGTTTCTTTTTTCATTCATTATTTCTGTTTTAAGAAAATATTTTAAATATTTTTTTATCCAGAAAAATATCTTTAGAAAAACGGTCACTTTTATTACATATCATTTATAAGAGTAATTTAAAATAGTTGTGAGAAGATTATAAAAAAATATTTAAAAAAAAAAAACAAATAATAGGTAGACTTCAATTATCGTGCAATAATTTTTTTGATTAAACGACATTTTATATAAAAGAAAATTTCAAACACAGCAAATTTCATCCAAACCGTTACTATTCTAATTTTAACGAAGATAAGGAATTAAAAATTTTTGAGCAATTGTTTTTAAATTATAATCATTTTTTGGTGAAAATAAAATAAACCTTCATCTCTTTCTCATGCCAAATAGAAATGCAAATGTAATTATATTATAATAACAAAAATTTATTCTTTTTCCTTCCATTTTACTGTAAAAGGTTTAAAGAAATAGATTAATATTTTTTTTAATAAGAAAGAGTATTTAATTCATATTCAATTAAAAATAAGTTTTTAGATAAAAGGATAAGGTATATTAAAAATTTTAAAGATAAAAGTACTTTTATTTTTTACACTATAAAACAGGTCTTTAGTGACAACACTTTTAACAATGCAAAAAATATTACTGCAAAAAGACATTATTGACAGTGACCAAGATTCAGTTGTCGCTAAAAGATGTGAAATACGATGAATATAAATTTTTAATCTTTAGTGATGATAATGGCATGCTAAAAGATTACTATTAGTGACGATAATAAATTTTGTCACTAAAAATCTTTTCTGATAATGGTGCCAAATTTGATACCCAAATTAGTAGTTATAGCGATGACACTATATATTGCCGAAAGTAAATATTTTAGCGACGACTTTTTGTTACCACTAAAATCATAATCAACGATGCCATTATTATTGCACGCTAAAAATATTTTAGTGACGTCATGTTGTTCCTGTTGAATAGTATTTTGCGGCGATAGTATAATGTTGTTGTCTATAGGTGTTTTATATTTTTACAATTTCTCAAAACAACATTGTTTTGATAGAAGGAGTTCACGACATAGTTTTGCTTGTTTCAAAATGATGTTGTTTTGTATTCGAAGTCATTTTGTATTCAATAAACAACGTCATTTTTCTTAATGCATAACATCTCGTCGTTCCCATTTTGGTTTTCTTCTCTGCACTGAATTCTCTTTAATCGTTATTCTTTGCAAACAATTTTTCCTCCATTCCTCAATCCATCAGCTTGTGACATCTCTTAGTCCATCCAATGCCCAGCAACTCTCCAACCCTCTTAAGGTTCATTTACATAAAATTATTAATTTTTTTTGTATAAAATTGGATTAATGCATGAATGCCTTGTTTTTCATTATTTAAATCTCGTTTGAGTTTAATTGAAAGTTTGTTTAGTTTTGAATAACAAAGAAAAAATGTTCAATTGATTTACATTGTAATTTTCTCTTAGTAGCATCAAATTCCAAAATCCCATGAACTTGTAGTGACAAATCGTTTGAGTTTTCAATGTAGCTACTGTCCTTCAAACTAGGCTTTATGGCTGTAACCAAAACTAACTTGTACCCACTTCATCAAGGTCTTTATTTTTGGTGAGTTTCATCTATATGTTATTTCTGGCGGGGTGTTACTTTTAGCAATCTGTTTATGCGATTGTGATGCCCTATGTTACTAATTTGCACCACTAGCTTTCTTTCTTTTTCTTTTTTGCTTTACCTATTTTTTCATTAATTTTATGTGTTTTTAAAGTGATTAATTATGCATATAATTTATACTAAAGTTTATTGCATTATGTCTCGTATATTTTGACTGTCATGCTAGGGGATTCAAAGATAATTTTTGATTGTTATATATGTCCATCTATGATAAACAGATCAGTAAACCCTAGCTTTCTTTCATTCTTTTGGTTGCTGCTTTGGTGTCATTTTCTAAATAATAAGTTTCTGATTGAACGAAAACTTGAAAAGATTAGGGCAATTTTATATATATTGAGAAGAGTTTTTATTAAAATATTGAAAGTTGTAGGGGATTGAGTTTAAGATAATACAAAAAACTCAAAGAGATAGGATTGACTAAGTTTATCTCTTATGTAGGAATAACTTAGCATATCTTGTATGTTTAATACCATCATTTTTATTATTTTTACAACTTTGAAAGGCAAATATTTCTGCAGCTAGCTAGCTAATTAACTTTGATTACTATTAGTGTTAGGGTGTGCATGCATCTCAAGTTGAAAACAATAATTAATTATTTTAATTTTTGTTTAAATTGAAGTGTCTGCCAACTTGGTAGGCTTTTAAGTCTAGTATTGGCAGTATACATTACCTTAAGACTTTTCTTATATTTATATAATATCTTTTCTTTAAAAGGTCAAAAGTGTTGGTATTATATGCCCTAAAATTATTTGTATTATTGATTTTAAGCAGATTATATTAAGTTAATGATTTGATATGTACTGTATATATTTTATTAATAAAAAAATTATTTCAATTTATATGTGTATACTGCTTCTTCTATCTAATCATACTAATAATAAAATATGCATATGAATTGTCTAAGATAACTAGATTATCTAAATTATTCCCTATAGATGTAATATTCACTAGGCATTAATATTACAATGTAGGCACACTAAATGCTTTTGATCAATATTATGAGATAATATTAGTGTAAGTGATATGATATTTATATTATTAGGATATTAGTGTGAAATAATAGTTAGAGAATTGTTATTCAAATATGACTAAAGTTATGACGAATCGCATGAAAGTACATTATTAATAATTCATCATATGATTATACGAGTGTGTTAATTACTCCTTAGACCTTAGACGTCATGGTTGTTAATTGGTATAAATTCACATAGTTTATATAGTGTATAAATATGAGATCACTATATAAACCATGTCTTATATAAAAAAATTGATTTATCTTATGTTATTTATATTAACAAGCAAATGACTGTTAGTTGAAATCTGTTAACTCGATATAGAGAATTTTGAGATTTTATTAATTTAGTCCAGATTTGAGTTTTCAATTGAATATTAGTAAATGATTGAAATAAAGTCTTTGGTCAAAGTATAAATATCATATGAAGAGTTTAAAATAACAAATTCAGCTTATATTAACTAATTATCTGAATGTGACTAAATTTAGAGTTTTAACATTCATAAGCCCTAATTTAGTTAGGATTAGATGAACAGAAGAAAATTATTCAAATAAAATCTATAATTAGAAATAAAAAGTCTGATAAAAGTTTTTATCATTATGATTTAAGAGTTATGACATATTATTAGATGTTAATCATAATAATTAAGTATTCGAATAGTTCAAAACGAGATCGATGAGATCGATTTTAGCTCACGGCTAATATTATAGTGAACCTAAAAAGTCATAATATAAACATTAAATTATCTTTTATTTTAAAAAGAG